>KZ651247.1:149333-159494 GCA_001010745.2 Gerris buenoi
CAATACCAACGAAACCCTTTTTTACGTTAAATTTATTGTATGCATTAAATGGAATATTTTATATGGAAAGTAGTTTAAGAATTCTTCTTAATATTATTTATATCTTTCTTAATTTCTTAAAATTAAGAAAAGAGTTGATAACTACTCTGGTTGAGGGGGGGGGGCAAAGCTGTGAGCAGCCCAGGGCAACTTAAAGTCCGGGCCTGTTCATCATGTATACAACGGCGTAGCCACTAGTTATCTAACCTTGGAAAGAAAAGCCTTTTTGATTCAAGATATCTATTGACACCAGCGAAAACTAATTCCAGTTTTTCCGTGCAATCTAACAGTATGGGATACAATCCTGGATGACCAGCAGTGTTCTTCACTCTCGCTTCTTTCTCTACTTGCTTCATGATCGCTCGATACGCGCTATCAACTTCCTGTAATGTTAAGATATCATGGAATAATGATGCGAAATCATAAGTAATTAAGATTTTTAACTAAGCATGTTCCATGATAAATAAAATATATTAATAACATTGTACAATAACAAGAAGTAAATAAGAAGTTTACTAATTAATGAGTTTTAATAGCATATATAGTTACTATTAACTATGTCAATAGTAGTCAATATTAATTATGCTTTATAGTTAATAGTAATTATTTCAATCATAGTTTCTAGAAACGTCATAGTTAATAATTACTATATCAATAGTAATTATCATAGTTACCATTTTTCTAAATTGAAGCATTTCCGACTGTTTTAAAAATACATATAACATAAATAGTCTACGTTTGAATTCCTGATCAGGACTTGGGTTATTAAGAATAATTTAAACCTTCGCCTGGTTCCAAACTAGTAGTTGCTTATTTTACACAACTCTTTGACTTTTGACTTAAAACGAAAATTAGAAGGCAATGTACACAGTAAGTAACCAACTCATACCTATATCTATCTAAGTCAAACCGATTTCTCAAGCGCGATTTATCCTTTATCTTCGGCTTATAGAATTTTACGTATTTACATAAAAATTGTATAGTAAGGTAATTATAAAAGGTACTTTTTTACGTTAGCACCCTCCTACATCCCTTTGTGTAAATAGTTACTAAGCCAAAGGAAAATATACAGAGTAGCATAATATTCTTAAGTCTAAATTACTATTAAGACGAAGGGATATTTATTCCAATGTACCTTGGGACAAAGGAATATCACACTTGTGTATATAATTGTGATCATATCCCTTAGTCTAATCAACTATTTTGATAAAGGAATAAAGGATTAATCTGTCCCAGGAGTCTCAATGTCTTGGGGAAACAAGCACACAAACCTTTGTGTCTGTCCTACAGTCTGCCCTACAAAAGTCTCATGAGACTTTTGTAGGGCAGACTATTGTTTAGAACCAAGGGGGGGTGTTAAAGTAAAAAAGTGCCTTATAAAATGTGCAAGAGTGTTAAAAAGTACATTCTCCTATTTATATGTGCTCTTTTAGATCGCCATGTTTATCCGTAAAAGGTGTATTTAGCGTTCTTAATTCCAAAATAAATTAAAATTCAATAAAAATAACCCCAGTTCATTTTCAATCACAATTAGCTACATCCGGCATCTCCGGTGTCGCAAGTTATAAATAAACTTTTAAATACGTTTCAGCTAATTATGTCAGCTATCTATCTATGTTACACCATTAATTGTATGTTATACTAACAATGTGTTTTATATTAAATAGAAATTAAATCTCTGGTGCAACAGCCCGAGGGGGAGGGGCCTAGCCCGAAGCCTGCTAAATGATTTATATGTGTAATGGATTTCACTGGGTTAGTGAGCCGTCCCATTGGCTTCATAAAACTTTACAATTGGAACTAGCAGAAATTAAGCAGACTGCTAACCTGAAATAGAGCTCCTTCTTCAGGCATTTGAGCCACAATATCCTTTGAGGAGAATATAGGAAGCATGTAGAGCCACGATATTTGTACTTTTCCCCATTCTTCAATCGTATTGTTCATGAGAACTAAAAGATTGTACCATTCCGTCACAATTTCTAGAAATAAAAACAAAATATTTAGTCGTAAAATCAATCTTAGTAACACAAAGCAGTTTCATTGTAAAAATTATAATGTGACTGTCCTCCACATAAGTACAGTAATTTTATGAGTAAATATCACAGAAACTAATGTTTTACTTAACCCTCGACTTAAATAGTTTAATCAATTTACATCTTTAGAATTCTTTAATAAAAGTCATCAGAATCGATTTTTATAGTTTTTTTTTAGAGCAGAGGCTCTCAATTTTTGGCTTCCTAATCTCGTTGAATTAATTTAAAGGTATGTCAGAGGTTAACATAATCGTAGTACATGGTGAGGTTGGTTTTGTATATTATAAAGGACACGCCCTTTTTTGGACATCTTAAATCGTGTAAATTCATCAAAATCTCATGATTGAACATGTACCTACCCCCCTATGAGTACTCATCATGTACACCTAATGAATCAAAGGGTGTGATGATACCCTACTAGAGCGAAGGGAGCTGATCGAAGTAGTTAACGCCAGAACCTGCGACATATGTGAACGATTTGCAAAAAACTTCAGAGATCGTTTCTATCAGTGTTACTGCTAACGATAGCCTCCTTAAGGACATTATTTACCAATCTTAATGATTATAAAATGGTATTTCCTGCTGTCAATTCATAAAAAGTCTGCAACGAAGACATAAAATATTAATGCTTAAAACCAAAATTCTCTCAGTTTTAAGTCATAAGAGGGACTTCACTTTTGAGGTGAAAGATATCAAGAAACGTTGAAAATGTAGCTGCTCTAATGAGAATTACCTAATTAATTAGCAAATCTAAGGTCGTAAATCTAAAATTGAATGCAAAACTAAGGTTTCTATCTCAATACAAAATGTATTTAACAGTGTAATATCAGCATAATGTTCGGAATCGCAATATTATTTCATCTTATGTAGCTTGTAGTTATCTTCTAATGGAAATATATTAAGGTAAGACGGTTTCATCAAAATTTCAATTTTCTTCAAACAGCTTTGCTGTCAGTAGCTCACATGATTATAGATTACCTGTTATACCCTTTTTGTACTCTAAACCACTGGTATCTCGAATCTCGGCCTTCTAGGTATAATTATTAAATAAGCTAATGAAAAATGTTGTGTCTCGTACAAAAATGATATATTTAAAAAGCAGTAATATATTTTATGTTCCTACTCGACGGATTCTTTTCTTCAAGCTGAGTGCCAAAATCTGGCTATGAAATTCAAATTTTATTTTAAACAAGTGTTCGTTTTAAAGCACTCAATAGTAAACGTAACAGTAAACAGTAAAGAGTATTGTCAATACAAAAAAATATTGTAAATATGCTTTTCATAGTGTGCGGTTGATATTGAAGTTTGTATTAAAGACGAAATTAAAAAATTTCTAGACTGGTGAAAGGAGCAGATTTGTAAAAGTGAGCTTTTAGTGGAAAAATAAAACTACTTTAGACCGGTTTAAGATAAGATTATGAGTAAAGTGAGACGAGAAAATAGGATATTCGAATATCAGACTAAAAGCCTTCTTCGCTTGTAAGGAAGCTAGAACCTACTTTCCCAGCCAATAACCTCTGCTTATCATCACTTTTGATATAAGATATAGAGTAAAGAGTTCGCCTGTTTCGAGTAGAGTCTCCATTTCAACTAAAAACTTTTACGGAGTTCACTAAGCTAAAAAGTTATTACTTCTATCCTTCAGCGTCTCAACATTCTCGAATTATTACGCTCAATTTCCTAAGTAACTAATAACCAAAGCGTAGTTGGATTTTTTTTAAATAAGAATTAATAGATATTAATTAATAATTATCATTAATTTACACGACGATATACGAAACATTCTGTTTTTTGTTTTTTTTTTTTTTTTTTTTTTTTACAATAATTGATATCACATCCTACAACCAATATTGTTAATATTATCCTAGGGAATATTATTGATTCTCACATAGTTCAATTGGTGTCAAGTTAATTGACTTAAATATTTTTTTTCTAGTTCTATTTTTTTAACGATGGTTTGTACCTAATTAATTTTACCTTGGACTGGTTTGACGAATGCAGAACCCCTCATGCTGAGTGTTTTAACAAGGTGTTCATCTAATACAGCCTGTACGTCGTCCACGCCCGAAAGAATAGGTAAGCCAGTTTCTCTGTAGGGAAATAAAATTAAAACGGCTATATAAAATTTAGAGAGCTGCTGCAGTACTTAAGTTAACAACTTTTTAACTGATAAGTAAACAGCTCAATATAATACTAGTATAGGGTCAGTTGGGTTAATTGTGAACAAATTTTAAAGTTATTAAAAAAACTTGGGTTCACCTAGTTTGATCAATTTAAGGATACATTTTGTATTATCTTGTTGATTTCACCACTACTGCAGTGTGATAATATGGGAATTTGGTGTTTATAGTAGTGCTTATAGCTGGTGGGAGCCTATTCACAATTACCCCTTGAATTCACAATTTTCCTTAGGATATGGGGTAAATGTGAATGACCATTTGCTAGTCAGGTATGCTCAGGGGAAAATTGACTTACCTATACTAAACTGGAAGAGGACTACTACTTATACTAATGTGGACCATTTCAGATTTATACCTTCCTGCAGTTGGTCACTATGACCGTGTCGAAATTTGTGCGGATCGGTTCAGCCATATTTGACCAACCAAATACAAAGTGTAGTATAAGAGCTTCACTTCGCTCAGCTCAACTTTTTATAGCAAAATCTAATCATAAACGCCTTAGCAGGAGGACGAGAAATTCGGAGGACGTAAAATATTTGTTCAAAATTATCCCTTGAATAAAATAGTACGGGGTGATTGTGAACAGGTAGCATCAAAATAAAACACCCAAAATGCCTTAGACATTGGTAATTTACTAAATAAAAAATTAAAATCATTTGCTTTCGTATTCTCCAGGTAAAACAGAAGAAAATCTAAACACTTGTAAAGTTGTTTGTCCGCTTTTTTTTGGCATCACTTGATTAAAATAGAGGGAAGTCTACAATCAGCTGGGAACCCAAAATGTTACTTCGCAATAGCGCCAAGCTTCAAGGTCACCACAGTTGGAATATTTCAAAAAACCTTTCAGAGGGCTAACAATTTTTGTTCACAATTACTCTATTTTCACAATCACCCACCTAACCCTATATATTTTATAGTTTGAGATCGCAAGTCCGTAGTTATCTCCTAATAAATTATTGAGGTAAGTTTCCTTATGTTTGATGCTTTTATTTTAGAATAATTAGGATCGCAAGTCATTATAGTTATCTCCTAATAAATTATTGAGGTAAGGTTCCTTATGTTTGATGCTTTCAATTTGAAATAATTGAGATCGCAAGTCAGTAGTTATTTCCTAATAAAATATTGAGGTAAGTTTCCTTATGTTGGATGCTTTTATTTTAGAATAATTAAGATCGCAAGTCAGAAGTTCTCCAAATAACATATAGAGGTAATCTTCATTATTTTTTTATGATATTAATTTTGAATAATTGAGGACGCAAGTCAGTAGTTCTCCAAATAAAATATTGAGGTAAGTTTCCTTAAGTTTGATGCTTTTAATTTGGAATAATCTAAGAGTGAGTCAATTATTCTTAGACTAACTCTTCTTTTTTGTTTAATTGATAAAATAATTTAGAACATCATTAATAAATTACAAAGAAACATTATAATTATTTCTAAGAACTCCTTACAGCCAATTAGAAAAGGAAAGGCTTAGAAGTACACTTCTACTTCTACTTTCCAGCTACTTTATAGTGTCTCCACTTAAAGTTGCCAACCTATGAACAATCATTTTCTATCTTAAGCTTAAGTCTGACGTTCTTGCTTAAATAAATAAAAGAACATACTTGAAAGTGTTGACAGTGAAAAAGAGGTTCTCCCACTCAGCCATCATTCTTTCCAGGTTCTCTCTCAGTTCTTTTTCTTTAGTAGCTCCTACACTAATGATCTCAAAACTGAAACAAGACATTAACAAACATAAAATTAACAAACTAATGATGCTTTTATTTTAGAATAATAAGGATCGCAAGTCATTATAGTTATCTCCTAATAAATGATTGAGGTAAGTTTCTTTATGTTTGATGCTTTTAATTTAGAATAATTTTTAAGATCGCAAGTCCGTCCGTAGTTAACTCCTAATAAAACAGCTTGGTTTTCCAGTGAAATCCGTATCACTGTTTATTACGAGTCTACCCGCGGAAGCCTGCGCCTGCGCACCAGGTAAACTTCTTGTATTTGATGCTTTTAATTTAGAATAATTAAGATCGCAAGTCAGTATAGTTATCTCCTAATAAATTATTGAGGTAAGTTTCCTTATGTTTGATGCTTTTAATTTAGAATAATGGAGATCGCAAGTCAGTAGTTCTCCAAATAACATATACAGGTAATCTTCATTATTTTTCTATGATATAATTTTGAATAATTGAGGTCGCAAGTCATTATAGTTATCTCCTAATAAATTATTGAGGTAAGTTTCTTTATGTTTGATGCTTTTATTTTAGAATAATAAGGATCGCAAGTCATTATAGTTATATCATTTGCTTTCGTATTCTCCAGGTAAAACAGAAGAAAATCTAAACACTTGTAAAGTTGTTTGTCCGCTTTTTTTTGGCATCACTTGATTAAAATAGAGGGAAGTCTACAATCAGCTGGGAACCCAAAATGTTACTTCGCAATAGCGCCAAGCTTCAAGGTCACCACAGTTGGAATATTTCAAAAAACCTTTCAGAGGGCTAACAATTTTTGTTCACAATTACTCTATTTTCACAATCACCCACCTAACCCTATATATTTTATAGTTTGAGATCGCAAGTCCGTAGTTATCTCCTAATAAATTATTGAGGTAAGGTTCCTTATGTTTGATGCTTTCAATTTGAAATAATTGAGATCGCAAGTCAGTAGTTATTTCCTAATAAAATATTGAGGTAAGTTTCCTTATGTTTGATGCTTTTATTTTAGAATAATTAAGATCGCAAGTCAGAAGTTCTCCAAATAACATATAGAGGTAATCTTCATTATTTTTCTATGATATAATTTTGAATAATTGAGTCGCAAGTCATTATAGTTATCTCCTAATAAATTATTGAGGTAAGTTTCTTTATGTTTGATGCTTTTATTTTAGAATAATAAGGATCGCAAGTCATTATAGTTATCTCCTAATATATGATTGAGGTAAGTTTCTTTATGTTTGATGCTTTTAATTTAGAATAATTTTTAAGATCGCAAGTCCGTCCGTAGTTAACTCCTAATAAAACAGCTTGGTTTTCCAGTGAAATCCGTATCACTGTTTATTACGAGTCTACCCGCGGAAGCCTGCGCCTGCGCACCAGGTAAACTTCTTGTATTTGATGCTTTTAATTTAGAATAATTAAGATCGCAAGTCAGTATAGTTATCTCCTAATAAATTATTGAGGTAAGTTTCTTTATGTTTGATGCTTTTATTTTAGAATAATAAGGATCGCAAGTCATTATAGTTATCTCCTAATAAATTTTAATTTAGAATAATGGAGATCGCAAGTCAGTAGTTCTCCAAATAACATATAGAGGTAATCTTCATTATTTTTTTATGATATTAATTTTGAATAATTGAGGTCGCAAGTCAGTAGTTCTCCAAATAAAATATTGAGGTAAGTTTCCTTAAGTTTGATGCTTTTAATTTGGAATAATCTAAGAGTGAGTCAATTATTCTTAGACTAACTCTTCTTTNAAGCTGTTAAGTTATTGCATTATAAAAACAAAATTACACCTGTAGAATATTAAAAGTTATTTTTATTTTAGAAAAGACTGCATTTTTTAATGTATTTACCAAAAACACTCTTATAGTCTGGCGCCTTATTAGACCCTGAAATTCCAAAGATTATTAAATTGTCTTTAAAAATTTTAAATCAAACCCTAACCACAACACTTCTGTAATGTAGACTGTTATTTTCCTCTAATGTTGGAAGCAAATTTATCTTTAATACATGTATTATAAAAGGACAACTCTCTGTACAGAGGATCTCGCCAAAACGAATCTAAACCCTGTCATTGATATGCTCCCGTGTAGGGGACTGACACAAGAAAAATAAGCCTAAGATTGAGGGGGGTTTTAAGGTTCTTGTCTTGGTCGGTTATAAGTAAAGAAGTACGAGATGCGTAAATACCCGATAAAAAAAAAAACAAGCTATTTTGAAAATCATAGAATCTGGTAGTTTATGGCATATGTACTATCAACTCTGACCAAAGACAGATTTTCTATCCGTTAAGACCCCCACACACGGTTAAAATGTTTGCGCAAACATTTTGACCGTGTATGGCTGTTTGATGTTTGCGCGAACATATTTTTGACGTGTAAAAAAAATTTGCCCGACATCAGGTTTGCGCGAAACTCATCATGTTTGCGCAAAATGATTGATCGTGTATGGGGGCCTTTACACTATCTTCACCATCAATGAGGAGGATAAAAAGTATAGATATGAAGGGGGAACTACCAGTATGTTTCATAAGTTCTGTCTATAAGCTATTTATTATAGATAGAACCTAAAAGAGTATACAACTCAGAGCTTACTATTACTATATCAAGTAGGCTCGAAGCACTACCAGATTACTTATATCGCCTGAACTATACTAGTATTTTCTCATCATTTAGCATATTAAAATTAATAATTGTAAAGGAATACCTGTCCATGAGATGTTCAAGATGGTATTCGATGTAATTGCTAAGTGATGTACCACTAATAGGAGCTATATCAAATCCAACTAGTTCCGACATTTCTTCCCAATGGCGTGAAGTCATCGCACTGTTTGACAGGATAGAAATAAGCGGCATATTTACCTGAAAAATGATAACACATTATCATATCAAAACCTAAATGATACAAAATGTAAAGTACTATATGTTAACGTAATATTATATCATATTTTAAAGTTAAATAAATGAACATTGAAGCATTAAAGTAATGCAGAATTGGAATTAAAAGTTCAAATCCTTTCAAAATCCTTTTAGGGACTGCATTTTATCTGAATTTATAGAAGAGAAGTTATAGAATTGGAATGAATAGGTACTTAGTTCCCTAAGGTCATTATCCCTAGATATGTGAAGAGGTCATATCCCTTAGCTATGAAGCTAACTTAGTACATAGTGGATTGCGAATTTCTCATACTAAATCTGAATACAATGCATAATGTCCTGAATGCAAAACAGTTGCATGAATAGAGTACCTTTCGCTGCCAATCATCATCTAAAGATGCATCATTGTCCATGTTTTTCACATGAACGCAACAGGAATAAGAATTGATTCTTCTAATCAATTATTTTACTGTAAATACTTCAAAATGTAGGTATATATATTAAAGTAAAAAAAAAATGAGTAGCCGAATTCCAAAAGCAACTACATCCAAAAAAAAAGAGAAAAAAAAGAGATATATTGGTACCCCTGGATTTGTTTTTTAAAGCTCTACAAGGTTCTGCAGTCAAACAGTTTACAAAAAAAATTATAAACCTATTAAAATCGAAATTGAAATATGAGTGCGGTTACAAAACCGTATGATACATTTACTGTACTGGGATTCAAAAGAAGCTATATTCATAACTGATCCGAAACCAGCTATATCCTATGTACACATTATAGAGTTACTCTGAGTAAGGCTGCAAAATCATCTATATCCTTCTTTCACATTTCTAACATCTTTAAACCGGAAAAAAAAATATGATAAAAGAGAAAAAGGTAAACAAAAAATATTATTGTGGCTACACTGAATATAAATAATAGTTTAAAAACAGCTGAGTTTTGTTTATAAAACAGTTAGCACTAGTTATTTACCTGAAACTCTGTACTTTACAAGTCCTAGCTCTCTTTTGGCGTTTCTTTTTGTTTAATTTTACGTGTTTCATCTTAATTTTAAAGTTTTTAAGCATTATCAAGCTATTATTTAGCTATTGTTTACTAAAAAGAAATATAAGAATTTATGTAGATTAATTTCTTTTTAGAAATTGGCCTTTTTAGGGTTTTTATTTCTTTTTATATATTATATATTAAATATAATAAATAAAAAACACCACTTCCTCTGTTTAAAAACTGCTATATTTCGCCATTACTTTATGGCTTCTTCAGGCTTGTTGGTTCCCTGTTACATTAGTCTTCTTTTATAAAACAATGTTCAGTTAAAAAATT
>KZ651247.1:193868-205599 GCA_001010745.2 Gerris buenoi
CCCCCCCCCCCCCCCCCCCCCTCCTATTACTAAGAAGGACCAAAGTCCTAATAACTCAGTGTGATTTAGTTTTTTAATGATTCTTATTCGAATTTTATTGATTCTTATGTTCGAAGATGATTTGGTTTATTTTTAAGTTTAATAATATTTAAACGTAGAATGAGCCCTTCGAAACTTCATGATCATGTACATGTGTTTTCATACGTTGTGCACTAAAATTAGTACATACATTGTTCCTAAAAAAATAAAATAATTACCTAAACAATAAAGTAATAATGTACATTGCAATTTGAATTACTTACTTTTCGTTTTTTAATGTGTCATTGCATCACTCAGTGTGCGTAGTAATAGTACATTACGCGTCGAGTGCGGAAAGTAGAATTTTGCATGCGAGTGTGGAGTTGGCTGGGCACGAACTCGACAACTTTTCTAACCATAAGGAAGGGTCAAAAAAGGATCCACTAATCCCTGAGCACGAACTCGTCAACTTTCAACACCAGGTAGAGAGTGGCATGCGATAGCGTGTAAAGCCCCATTTATACGTTGATAGTTGACGCGTTAGTTGCTGTCATGATAGCAACTTTCGCGGCAACTATCACCGTGTAGATTCTCAGTATTCAACACGGCGCCTTGTTCACCATACTATTAGTTTCTATTGTTAAAGGCAGGGCCGGTCCTAGCTTCATAGCCACCTGCGTGCAGGTGACGCTCGGCCACCTCCCCCTTACCATATGCAATATTTGTTTGTTTGTTTATTTATATTATATAAATTAAATGTATTATATTAATTAAAAATGTAAAACTTTTGTATTTTTAGTTATAACAAAATCGGAGTAACCGGCGTTTCAGTGATAAAACCGTAGACAGTTTCGCTGGCTATATTTTTACTATCGAGTCATAAGAAAAGTGCGATAGCTGTGCAATAGTTATAAAATGCGAAAGTTGTCCAGTTCGTGCTCGTCCCAAAGGGGCTGCTTTTAAAAAGTTGTCGAATTCGAGCTTGAGGATTAACCAGAGCAGGTAAAAGTTGTCGAATTCGTGCCCGCCCGTGGAGTTTGCACCCGAGCGACAGCTCGGTGCAAACAGGGTAGTAAAACTGCAAACTGCAGTTTTCACACGAGTTTCGTACCGTACTTTATCTACGATTGTTAAATTTTAATAATAAATACAGAAAAAAATCATTTCTAAAATAAACAAACAGAAAATTAGTTTTGTCAAATGCAAACAAACACGTTAATCGTGTAATAAGGATAATCATTTTTTTAATTTCCGCCCTAGTGCGGAAATAAAAAAGAATTATGAAACGCTCATCTGTAATGAATAAAACTACAAAAAGAATCACTTTCGATACATCTAAATAGAGATGAAATGTTTATATTTCGTATCAATCGCAGATAAGCACAGTTTTGTTTATTATTTTGATTTGATTTTTACCTCCTGAGGTATACCTTTTGCGTATTATCATCAGTGTGATTTCAGTGTAAATGTTATCACTTTGAGTGTATATAATTATTGTCGGCTAAGATAAAAAAGTAATAAGCTGTGGTGATATCCAGCCCTAAAGTGTCTAAGACCCATGGGGGGCTCTTAACCGTCATTGTCTAGAATTATGACTCAGGGTCAGAGGTCATTGCATCTGACATGTTTAAATAAATCAAAATATATATTCAATATTTATTTCTTCGTAGTTCTGCTCTGTTCTTAGAACGTATGCAGGTAGAATAAGCGCAAATAAATTGGGCCTCATCCAAATATCTCATATTCGTAAACATATTGCGGAGTCTTCTTATTTGTTGTCAAGATTGCCTCGAGCTTTGATGATTTAGTTTCAAGTCTGATTTTATACCATGATTTCATCAAAAGCGTAGTGTACCGATAAACAACATTTATTTGATACTTACAGTATTATATTCAAGGAAAAAAACTTTTACGTATGAAATATATGCTTATTTGTGTATACGTGTATATATATTGTTCAATTTTTCTTTTATTTTTAAGCTAATTTTAATAAACATAATAATATTTACCCATCAATTAATTAATAAAATAAATGCCATTATGAACTTCGATCCAAAAATTATAAAAGTTATATAATAATAATGAAAGTAATAATAAACTTAACAATACTAATTGAACAGCTTCATCGTAGCTGAAGTATCTAAAACTATGCATCCCTTTATTAAGATATTACATGCATAACGTTCTCTAAATTTAGCCAGACAGCTTAACCATACGATGAGCCAAAATGTGCGGTGACCAATAATCGCCGAGAAGCAGTCACCACCAAAAGACGTAAAACGCAACTGAGTAGATGCACTCCCCTCATGATAGTTTTAAAAAAAATATGAGCGTAATGTCCGGACCAACTCATATCGAGAGTCACCACTACCAGAAGACCTAGAGCGTTATTAACCGCGTCGGAGTACTCTCCCGTAGTAATGTATGGTTCGGAGGCATAGTGCTTGACGAAATATTCGAAATACGAAATATGTGTATGTATCATGTACCAGAGCTAGACAGAGTCTTCGCTCTAGCCATTATTGGCTACTGAAGACTCTCGTTACGTTATCTGAAGAATTACTATCATTGTTATATGTATGAAATGAAACGGAAATAAACATTATTATTATTATTCCGAAAATATGTTAAGAGTTTTGGAAAGGAAAGCTCTCCGGGAGATCATTGGAGCAGTCTATGAGCATGGGCTTAGGAGAATTAGGACTAACGAAGAGCAGTTACGTTCACTGTACAAAGAGCCAGACAAAGTGGCAAAAATAAAATTAGCAGAACTCTTTGGGTTAGACACGTTCATCGAATGAAAGAAGAAAGTGAGTTTTTTCTCAGATTCCTGGAGGACGAAGGATCCAAGGAAGACCCAAGCAAAGATGGCTCCAAGATGTTTAAGATGACTTGTGCCACTTTGGAGTCAGACGATGGTGATCAGTGGCTCAAGAACGGAAGATGTGGGCTGATAGAACGGAGGCTCAGTCCCTACAAGGGATGTAACGCTATGGAGTTAATGAGTAAATAAGGTGAACTCTCCTGATGGTAGCTCTAAAATAATTGTATGAGCGTAACGTCCGGACCAATATCTTATCGAGAAGCCACACTCACCAGAAGGCTAGCTTCCGGAACTGTGTCTGATGTTATAAACTATAGGGGAATAATCAAACTATACTAAATTATTTGCCATTTTAGTTAATTCACAACTAAAATGTAGATAATTCTAAACTCATTACATTTTCATATTAATAATTCTAAATAAACTAATCCCTAATACTCCACATATAATCAATAAAGTTTTCTTTTCTCGTACTTTTTAAAATGAGGCAGGTTAAATCGTTACGGTACGCTTATCTTACGCACTCATGAGAACTGATTTAGGTTGCGTTAAAAGCATTTCCATGTTTATTTTTTATACTAAAGCCAAAACATGAATAAAGACTAGCGGACTGAGTCCTTTTAAAAACTATTGATTGGCTAAATGCAAGTAACGTTTGACTCAATTAGGTATATAGAATGCAGTATACATTTAATATTATATGTATTTTTCGACAATCAAATAAAAATGTATCAGACACTCTGAAAGGATGGCTTATTCATTCTTAATGTGCAATATACACTAACTGTTATCGTCCTAGTAACTGTGATGTAATGCTGAAATAATAGATTAAAGCATCAATAAATTTATGTAGATGCATAAATAATCAAATTTGAACGAATAGAATAAACCTATGATGATTTGTAACCAAAGGTTGAAAATCGATTTTAGTGATAATACATTTTTTTATCTTTCATTATAACTATTTTAATTAAGGAGCTTTGCATCCGTATAACTAATTCGCTCTTCCTATTAACGCAGGGACTATTAAAGTCAATATACTGTTGTAGCTAATAGTTAATAAACATAATTGTACTCTAGTAATTAAACCTTAGAATCAGTCATTTCCTTCAACATTAAAAAAATGTGTAAAAACCAAAGTATGTAGTAAAAATAATTATTATCTTCATTAATTCAAAACAAGTTCTATATATTACCTTCATACGTGTTTTCCTAATCTGTTTTAGTGCTTTGGATACGATAGAAATAATTACTTATTTACAAGACGATTCTATTTATTTACCAATAGCCCCTATTCCCGTGCTTCATTATAAAGAGTGTTGATAAATGTATCTCTTTTTTTCTTCTTTTTAATTTGATAGGATTATAAACTACCATTAACATTAAAACTTTTTAGCTAATCAAATATATCTAGACTTTATACTTTTAACTAAAAAGTACGTTTTTTTTTAAATGTTATCAATCATTTTTGGATTTTAGCGAAATTATTAAATTTTAAAATATTTTCTACCATGGATAAGTGTTACACCTCTGGGGGACAAAAGAAATTCACAAAAAACAACTTGAAAAATGTGACACTTTTAAATATCGTGCCAGGAAGTTAGAATATAATAGTTGGTAGTTTGGTTGTGGATTCAATGCACAAACACATATCCATGATTCAATTTTTTTCCATGAAATTGAGAAAATAATTATATTTATTAGAATAGGTTCAATCTTTTTTATTACATCAAATTAAAATGGCCGTTTGGAAAACCTTATCACAAAATATTTTTCAAAAAAAGCTAACTTCCAAATTTCGTTAGATCAGTGCTTCCAGAAAAATCATGATGAGTGAATAGGTCCGTGGTATTTAGATTTTAAGTGCATAGATTACGGAGTACGTAATACTTAATTGCAATGGTTTTTTAATGTTACAACTAAACATCTATATTATAAAGGGTGTCCCAAAATTAATGCAAGATTTGAATTTTCCGTCATTTGTGCAGTACATTGTTGGCCATCTTGAAAGGAAAACAATTTTACAATTAGACAGCTAAGTGTTTAGGGTTAGTAAAATTGGAGACACGATACAACAACGAGTTTTCAATATTGATTCTGATTTTACACAATTATTCAAATTATATTGTTTATTTATTTAATTTAACCCCCCACTAGATCGTGTGATCTAACACCATTAGATTTATTTTTTAAGGGGTTAATTTGAAGTCAAAGCTCTATTTCTACAAGCCCTCAACCACCCTTGCATTACTGGAGGAAATTAAACGCTGCATCAACGAAATTCAGCCTCATTTATGAAAAATGGTCATGGAAAAATTACACAAAAGAGTGCGTATGTGCAAGCAGAGCCATTGAGGCCATTTGCCCGATGTATTATTCCATAAATAACTCTATCCTATGTACTTTACGATTCAATAAAAAAAATAACAATCTAAAGACTAAAAACTTTTTGTATTTAAAAATCAATTATGTATTCAAATCTTGCGTTAATTTTGAGACACCCTTTATTATCGGTAAAAAAAAATATATATTTTAAAACTTATAATTATCATAAAGCATAATGAACTTACAGGTAAAAATGAATGGTGTGCAGTTTGATCTTGGTCATGGTATAGGAGAAAGGCACTCTCGGTAATGGCCTCTGCAGACTTGTTACCCGCATTTCCATATCTTCCAGATATTCTCCAGGAATTAATTCTATTCCTGGACCGAGGGTGTCCGACACACGACGTTCTATAACGTCCGACATCTTGCCTCTCCTAAAAAGAACAAATAAATTAAAAATTACATTTTTAAACAAAAAAAAAGTTATTGGTTGGTAAAGAAAGTAATTACCAATGAAAATGGAGACTCCAAGAAAAGGATAACACTTAAAAATAAATATGTTTACTCAAATAATATTAAAAGTAAGGAAGAAAGAAGGTATACGCCAACATGGGATACGTTAATATAATAATAAATTAATATATTCCTCTTGAACAGGAACAGAATAGATTCGTCACATTAGCTGTCATATAATATTTTATGCTCAATTTAATATTAATGGAGTACGATTGAGAACTCCCCTAAAACGTTTTATCTGGGTCGCATATTAATAAATAAAACCATTTACCAAATGTTTGAAGTCTCACACACAACATTGAAAGAGCGAGTTTTTTGGATTTCAGTTGCCCTACTTCAGAATATGAAGAGTGTTCCCATCAATTTAAATAAATAATACTACGGTTAGATTTCTCTAACCATCGAGCCTAACACAATCTGACATTTTGAGTAGAATCTTCCAAAATAAAGCTAAATCATCCTTAAGTATATTATTATTGAGGGTAATATTTGAGGTTAAATTCATATGATCCCAGTGACCAAAATCATCCTGAAACGTGTGTAACATCAGCGAAAATTGTGTAGCAGTAGCACTATTTTATGAAGGCTAAAATTTTGTGCATAAAAGCAAAATTTTGGTATTTGTATTATTTTAAAGTTTGTAATTATCCCCCTAGCCTTATAAGTGTATGAAGGTGTGTTTATAAGTGGAAAAGTCTTTTAAAAATAGAGTTTATATAAGCAATGACCAAACATTTTGTCATTAAAAGCGTTTGTGTTTATTAAATGTGGTTGCTGTAAATTTGTTTTGATGAACCAGAGGTAAGTTCAAATGGTAAGGTCCAGTTGAAACTTTCATTACAAAAATTGAGGTCACTCAATCATTAGGATATTTATAAGGTAAAAACAAAAGTTTGAAAATAAATCAAAAGGAAATCGGAGCATTCTAGGTGAGTGGGTTGTCTGCGGTAAATATACCAGTGTCTCGCAAACTCTAAACCGCAGGAATATCTTGGGGGGCAGGGGGCAGGAAATGATTCAATCACATCCTTCGGTGTTTTTTCTCAGCGGATAATCCATCTTCCACGATATGCTAACACACATAACGTAAGTGTAGTAACTGGTTTGAACAACTTAAATTACTATAGTCAATAATACCTAATATTTTCAGCAATGCAGATAAATTAGGATTTCAGACTACGTCAATATCATAATGGGATGTTTTCCATATTTATCGTCGTATACTCATCATGGCAGAAAGACTAATAACACTATTAACTTCGATTAACAACCGCACGTGAATATTTTCAAGCATTTAGATGGATTGCTCTCATAGACAGAGATCAAAGGAGTAATTTGAACTAATTGGCTATAATCATTTAGAAAGGATAAAAGATAATCTCAAATAGATGACAGTGACATATAGCTGAATTTGTCATATTGACAGACGTCAATCAACGCAACAGAGGTCAACAAATAGTAGATTTAAGCCTTGTCCAGACTGCCGAACCGAACAGAGGAGACGAGCCGAGCAGTGGTCTCTGCGCATGCCCAGAGTGAGATGCGCAGGCGCACTTTAGACTGGGCATGCACAGACACCAATGCTCGGCTCGTTTCCTCTGATGTTCGGTTCGGCAGTCAAGACGAGACTTTAAGGTTTACCCGGATACTTGAAACAAGTCAGGACTTCGTTTTTTTGGAGTATACGTTGACTCTATTTTTAAGCTACCCATGACAGTCATCATGGTATCTAAGTCCACTTAAACATCGAAGTTGAGTTGGACCGGTGCCCAACATTTTTTTTTTTTTTTTATCGATGTAGAGACTTGATAAAAGCAAAAATGGCGCCAACTGAGAATAACACCGTACTTAAAGAGGTTATTTCTTGGATAGTTGATAAGTTCTACAACTTGGTCCAAGTATACTTGGATGATATAAACCAGGCTTTCTCAACCACTTTGACTAAATGGATTTGATCAAAAGTTACTCGGACCAAGTATACTTGGATCGTTTAAACCAGGCTTCAAAAGTTCCACAACCACTTGGACTAAATGGAATTTTTCAAAGTTACGCGAACCAGTATATTTGGATCGTATACACCAGGCTTTAAAAGTTCCTCAACCACTTGGATTAAATGGATTTGATCAAAGTTACTCGGACCAAGTATACTTGGATCGTTTAAACCAGGCTTTAAAGGTTCCACAAACACTTGGACTAAATAGATTTGATCAAACTTGGATCGTATAAACCAGGCTTTAAAGACATATGAATACATTATACTATTTATAATTTATAAATGCCAAATAAAATACACGACTGTATTTACAAATAATAAATACAGTGATTTGGGCATATATATGACATAGTTGTCTGACACCCTAATATAACAATAAATAAATAAATAAATACAGTGATTGTGGGATTAAAATATATTTAGCACATCCCACAGACAAACATTTTGAGATAACCTTACTCTATAAAAGAGAGAAAATACCAGTTCTTATATCTAAGAAGGTCATATCTAAGAAGTTATTACACATAAGTGACAAGAAAAAAGTAGTTTGTCTACTTAGCAGATTTGGTTTTATTTTGATTCTTATGTGGTTCTCCTATATGCTTTTCTAAAAATGAAAATCAATGATAAAATCTGAATTTTACAGTATTTCTCTTACTGTTTAGTATGTAAAGGGTTGTTATTTACTCGCAATATTTTTTTTGCATCTAGGGTGTTTTGAAAATAAAATATTTAGGAACGCGGCAGCGTTCCGCCCCACCAAATCAAAAAGTCAAAATTTCACAGAAGCTGTCAGTGAATGTGTATATACCTATATACTTTTGTGTCAAACTAGGGTTTTTGTGGCGTAAAACCCATCGGGGAATAATACGATAGTAAATTTTACGACTTTGTGAATACCGTGTACCTCGCAAACCTTAATAAACTTAAAACACTAGCAAATAACCACAAAGGCGCTCTTTTACTTTTGTTACCCACCTTTTTTTATTTTAAAATAATTTAGGTATACACAAGTGTGATATTCCTTTGTCTTAATGCACATTGGGACTAAATTTCCTTTTGTAATAGTTTTTAACTTTGTTAACCATACTACTTTTCACCATTTATGGATACCAATATATAGGTGGGTAACAAAGTAAAAGAGGCTTATTGGGGCAACTCTTTTAACTTTGTCTCCCATAACTTTGTTTTCTGTTATAGTGGATAACAAAGTAAAATAGTATCCCTAAAAATTATTTTTAAAATTAAAAACAATATTTGTGAGACAAAAATTATCTTTTAATCATCCTTCTTATATTCTGAGTTGTTTAAGGCCCCTAAAATTAAAATTCTGTCGTATTTATCACTTTAAACTTGAAAAAGAAAAACACAATTACAACTGTTTTGTTTGTTTTTTCCACTTCGAACATGCCAAACCACCCACATATAATATTAGAAATGGGAGGAAAAGGGGAGTGAAAGATTACAATAATTTTGGCACAGGTTTCTATCTTAACTTAGAGTGCCTTCTGTGACAAACACGTCAAAATAACAAATGGCCTGACAAAAATAAAACTTATGTATATTATGTTATATTGTACTGTAAAGCGACGAATAACTTTGACAAATATAATTCTCAGATAAACACTTTTGTTTTTTAATATGATTAAGATTTAAAAAAAAATAAATAATAATAATAAAATTTATATACGATTTTGTATATAAATATTAAGCAAAATTGATTTCTACTGATAATGATTATTTTTTAAAAAAATATATATATTTTACTCTTATAATATTGTATTTTGCAATAAACCTATTATATTGTGCAATTAATAATAACATAATAATAATAATAAGAAAGATACTTATAAACAATAAGTGGAAAACCCCATTATCGTGGGTTCAATCTTCACTACTTTGATAATAATACTTCAAAAAACATGCATGATAAAAGTTATTTAAAACATTAATGGTAATAAATATAAAAGTAAAACTAACAAGTATATATATATATTTGTGAGTGTGTAACATCTTCATGATAATTTTAGAAACAAAATAGTAGAGAACTCATAAATCTTAGTGGAAGTTTTCAACCTTTATCTCTGTCTAACTATAAACACAGGTGTCTATATACCTGAGAGATATGAGAAGTTAAGAAACAATGATTTATTAAAATAAAACTAGGTATATAAGTTAATCTAATATACCTGTATATAGTAGTATTAATAGTTTTTACCTTTATACTGTCCCCTTGTGTCCCACTTACATAAGGGTTGATTTTAAAAACCAGAGCCGTTTGTTAGAACAGTCACTATGGCAACTGGGGCGGAGTGTTTGAATCCCTAACTTATTTTCCCCACTCGATTCGAATCTAAAATCGTTTCTTGTGTTGACGTCTTTTAGGGGAAATAGATTTGAAGGAGGAAACATTACTTTCAGAACGGTGAATAAAGAAAGAAAATTTATTATAATACTGAGAAGCTTTCACAACCTTATAACTTGTATAGATTTTTAAGACTGTTAAATTTATTTTCTTGTAAAATTATCTTCTGAAGATTTTGAGAATTTTGATGTCATTGAGTTAAATAAATATATTAATACATTTAAACTGGTGTGGTAAAGGTATAAGCTAACTACTTTGCTGGTAATACAAATTCCCTACAATGTGAATAAACAATACATGTTATTTAAGACAATTTCTATTTGATTGATTTTTTTCCTGCAAAATCTTTATTTTTACTAATTAAAGTTCCTAAATAAAGATGAATGTGCAATCTGAGAAGATATAATTAATTAGGGAAAACAAAGTTAATTATATATTTATTTTATGTGTTATGTGGATGGTTCTTAAAAACTTGCACTAATGCTTTTAATGCAATCTCTTCCAAATTAAAGATTTATAATTACAAAAGTTAATGTACGGTAATATAAAGTTGGAAAAAATTTATGGGTGGCCTTAATTTCATTCTCATAAATAGGAGAGATAATGCATTTTTATTCCCTTGTTATGATTATCTCCCTCAGCTACGCCTCGGGAGCTAATTGACATTAATCCCGAGGCGAAGCCAAGGGAATTAAGATACCTAATACCCTCGGTTTCGCCTCGGGATTTAGTTGCCTTGATGCTCAGTCACGCGGGAAATAATACCTTACATTATTCCCTTGGTGCATAACTATTATTTAGGTACATATTTGCATTAAAGGCCTTATAACTCATAGAGTCATTGTGAAATATTTGTTCAATTAAAACAACTTAATTATGATAAAATCTTGTTTATCAATAATACAAGTATTAAAAGTATTTAATATTTTATGATTCTAAATTCTAACTTGAAGAGGGTCATAGACTAAATAAAGGACTGATGAGTTTTTCAAGGATTTAACAACGCTTAGAGTCCATGTCTAGAGAAGACGGGCTCAAGACAGAGATGACTGGAAGCATATTGTTGAAGGTCAGAGCCCTCTACAAATTTTTCCCGTGACAGGAATTATCCGTCATTTTGGATTCCCAGTTATTTAGATCAAATTGATTTTCTTATTTTTTTCTATGGCCCAGCAGGATGGCGATTCTGTAACTTTTTTTATATATATCCACAGTGACGTTATATATCAAACCTCGCTATATATCAAGGTGTTTTTATATAATGTAGTGAATCTGTAAAGTGATACCAGCGCTGTATGTGGCCGTATACTGACCATTTTAAAGTAATTTCAGTAAATTTTATTCAATGTTTGATGGATTTTAAAGGTGTATAAAAATAAAAATAAAAACTTGTTGATTTTCATTTCTTTTATCTTTAAAATTGTTTAATATAAAATGATATAATTTAATAAGATAGATCATTTAATAAAATAAAATAATTTAAAATTAATTTCTTTTATCTATAAAATTTACAATTTAAAGGAGGTGTTTAATTTTAACAAAGTTTGTCGAAAAAAATAGTTATTTCAGTCAGAAAACAAGAAAAGTGAATGAAAACATCAATAATGGCATCACTTTGTTTTGGTTTTTAGCATTTGATATATAACAACATAACCTGACGAATTATATCAACAACAATTTCGAGTTGCTA
>KZ651247.1:215061-225958 GCA_001010745.2 Gerris buenoi
ATGTCAAAAATGACACTTTGTTTTTTAAATAAATAAAATATAATCATGTAAAATTTCACCCTAATACAAGCAGAGCAGAAGCTGTAGAGTAGGGAAGAGATATATATATTTTATATTATTTTAAATAATTGGCCGGGTAGGTAGAAAACAGTCCTATTTCAATCCAAACTCCTTTAACAAACATATTCTTTCACTATAAACTCATCATGATCAACTTTTTCTCATATTCAATATATATTTATAGTAAGACGCTTGCTTTATAATTAAAGCAAGCGTCTTACATAATGATTTTCTTTTAATTTTGCCTTCAACATTCAAAAGTAAACAGTTCGTTACTTAATTTTGTCTTTTTTCTAACTCCGCCATGTATAAGTAGTTAGCAATGTATGAGTACTTAGCAGTGTGATTTTATAATTTATATTTCATGAAAAATGTAAGGAACTTCGTTCCTACCGGGTGTCCTGCGACACCACATGTATTTTTTGATAGTGACAATGTATTTGTTTTTATGTAAAATTTGTCATTTACTGTACCAGCACTTTTCTTTTCAGTCATTCGTGTAAGATTAGACTTAATAAAGCAAAGTTATATGCCGTAGGATTTAAAGAGGATCTCGTTTAATATTAGTATGTGTACTTAGTCTTACAATTACTATTTACTCTGACAGCGTGGGAAAATTGAAAAAATTAGAAGGGTAGCCACTGCGAGATTGAACTCTTTGGGCCAAATAGTCTAACAAAAATGACTTAGATAGTCTTCATAGAGCCCTAGTGGCTTTATTTTTTCCTTTAAATAAGTTGGCCAATCTGAGCTGCCAGAATAGAAATTACTTTTGAGCATTATCTGCACCATTTCCTTTTATGGTGAATCTGTTTGACTGATACAATAAAAGATCGAATTCTTCTTCTTTTTTTAAAAAAAAAAACGACCAAAATCAACGGCACGCAAAATCCGTCACGAAATCTACAGATGGCGATAACTTATGGTCATTTGACCAGTGCCCAGGCTGACTTCGTCGGAAAACGTTATCCGCCCAAGCGTTCACGCGCAACGCTCGCGTAAACGTAAGCTTCAAAAGACTGGAAAAAGTGCTATTAAGGAAGCCTGTTACTTGACTTGTTTTGATTATTTTTGTTATATATGTCAAAAATGACACTTTGTTTTTTAAATAAATAAAATATAATCATGTAAAATTTCACCCTAATACAAGCAGAGCAGAAGCTGTAGAGTAGGGAAGAGATATATATATTTTATATTATTTTAAATAATTGGCCGGGTAGGTAGAAAACAGTCCTATTTCAATCCAAACTCCTTTAACAAACATATTCTTTCACTATAAACTCATCATGATCAACTTTTTCTCATATTCAATATATATTTATAGTAAGACGCTTGCTTTATAATTAAAGCAAGCGTCTTACATAATGATTTTCTTTTAATTTTGCCTTCAACATTCAAAAGTAAACAGTTCGTTACTTAATTTTGTCTTTTTTCTAACTCCGCCATGTATAAGTAGTTAGCAATGTATGAGTACTTAGCAGTGTGATTTTATAATTTATATTTCATGAAAAATGTAAGGAACTTCGTTCCTACCGGGTGTCCTGCGACACCACATGTATTTTTTGATAGTGACAATGTATTTGTTTTTATGTAAAATTTGTCATTTACTGTACCAGCACTTTTCTTTTCAGTCATTCGTGTAAGATTAGACTTAATAAAGCAAAGTTATATGCCGTAGGATTTAAAGAGGATCTCGTTTAATATTAGTATGTGTACTTAGTCTTACAATTACTATTTACTCTGACAGCGTGGGAAAATTGAAAAAATTAGAAGGGTAGCCACTGCGAGATTGAACTCTTTGGGCCAAATAGTCTAACAAAAATGACTTAGATAGTCTTCATAGAGCCCTAGTGGCTTTATTTTTTCCTTTAAATAAGTTGGCCAATCTGAGCTGCCAGAATAGAAATTACTTTTGAGCATTATCTGCACCATTTCCTTTTATGGTGAATCTGTTTGANTTTCTAAACTTAAATTCGTTATCAGGACTACTCATTTAGCGTATACACAAAATTTGAGCCCAATCGGATAAATGTACAGACACCACTCCAATTTTATATATATTTAAGATCATCTTCTACTTCATTTTTTAATTTTATTTTTACTAATAAATTCGTTATATAGCATGCACGTTGTATGTATTATAAATTCTAAACGAAAGTTAAATTAAAAACTAAAGAACGAAGAGTAAAAAGAAATCTTTATCACAAACAAACAAAAATCACGGTAATTCAAATTTCGGCCAAGAAGATCGCTGGCATCACTTTACGAAATCACTATGATATCTACCAACAATTTGATAAATATCCCAGTTTGATGTAAGTCTAAAGTTTGCATATTTTATGTCAAAAAAGTTAGAGGACCGGCAACTCTCATTTTAACATTAGGTGGATATTTCAAAGCTTGTTTTCAAAACATTTATTTATTTCTATTGGTTTTATCAAATCTCCCCACTCTCTTCTATTTTAATTTAGTTGAATTCAATTCAGTCCCGCGCTAGACGTTATCAGTATCAGTCTCTTTAACTCTTCGCTCTGCCCTTAGAGAAAAAACGTATTTATTATTTTTCTTATATCATTAAATCATTTATATTACCTGTACTATAGTAATAATAATTGTTGGATTTTGGGTATTTTATTTTTGACTTTCTTATATAAAGAGAAAGTATTGTGATAGCGTGAAAATTCTATTTTGATATGTTGATTCACCATAATTGGTGAGACATGTCCGCTCTGAACAGGTTTGTTTATTTTTCAAATGTCTATTGCCAAGATATGCCTTTCAGACGAACTTAGCCGACCACATATTGTTAATAGGCATTAACTTGTATATACAATCCTATCTTTATGTTAGTAAGATACCTTTTTGCACGCTATTTCCTAGATCAAATAGTCTATCCGATTCTGTAACTATTTAAGCCTCCTATATAATGTTATTGTACATCAAAATTTGTGATCAAAGATGCGCGAAGCCTGTCAACGCGTGTCTTTTAAGGCCCCCATACACGACCAAACATTTTGTGCAAATGTTTGCGCAAACCTGATGTCGGGGAAATTTAGTTAAAAAATCATGTTTGCGCAAACATCAAGCAGTCCCATACATGGTTCAAAATGTTTGCACCAACATGATGTTTGCGCAAAATGTTTGACCGTGTATGGGGGTCTTAACTGTTTGTTGTGAGTAATTAAAAAATGTGGTTATTTTAGGTTTGATATACAACAACTTAAAATTGTTTTTGGTATCCGTCAGGTTATAACGCTTTATTGAAAATTTAAGTTGAAATTTAAACAGAGTGTTACCATTGTTATTTGAATTTTCTTTTTGGGACTGCTGCGAAATTAATTTTATTGGACTTATCGTTTGTGAAGGGTTTTTTATCACCAAAATATTTATATTTCCACTGTAATATTGTGTTGTATTAACAATTAAATAAACTTACTAAAATACGTTTTTATAAATACACTAGCTGGATACCCTTCACTGCGGAGTATTTTTAACTTGATCAATCAAGTAACTATTGAATTATTTTCCTAATCAAGAATATCTAGATTCTATCCCTCCTCTTATTTCTACACCCCCTTCCCTTTGATAATATAATTTACAAATATCTCATATTACTGATTAATTCCAACTACTGATGTAAAAGTCTTAAATGTTAACTTTAGGGCAAAGCAGCGGCATTTTCCTTCTGTATCCATCCGTGCTCCGTGTCATTTCACATTCCTGAGTTAAAATTGGAATTATCTTAGATTAATACATTATATGTTTACATCCTTATAGGAGCCCTTTCTCAATTATTAACTTCCTAACTTAAAAAGATCGGTCTGGGCTCAATTCCCCTTCTATTCTCATTTTTCCCTATGTTCCTCTTATAATTATAATTTTGTACAATCCCTAAGGGAAGATATCAATATGATTTAGAAATTATTATACTAAGTGTACACTCGAAGATTTTATTTTAGCATCTTAAAGAAGTGGTGATAATTATGATATAAAGGTTTAGGCATGGTAAGGTGTCATTTATAAAAAAAAGTAANTTGAGCATTATCTGCACCATTTCCTTTTATGGTGAATCTGTTTGACTGATACAATAAAAGATCGAATTATCTTCTTTTTTTTAAAAAAAAATACACTCATTTTTACCAACTTAACAAACAAAAAAAAAACATTTACTCATATTTATGTAAACTCTTCAAACAGCAGTTATATTTTTATTGATACATTTTTTTGTCTTACTCAAATGACTGTACCAAAAATTTAAAAATGCGTACCAAATTTAAAAAATTCCAAGCTAAATTTTCATTTTTGAGGAATATGATTTTATCATAAATCACTAATTTTACTATCCAATTTGCTGATTACAACCATGTATTAAAGGACTCCTTGCTTTAAGATTACCACTCTTCGGCACGAGTACTACTCAATGAGGAATGTGCTCATATTATTATTTGTTCAAAATATTCTCAATTTTTTTATTTTTACTTTTACTGCACTTCTTAATTGTTATATTGTATTTAGAGCAACAATAAACTTATTATTATTATTATTATTTAGGAGCCACTATCAATTATCAAGGGCACATACAACAAAAGAGCCAAAATAGTATTAAATAAGATAATTGTTTGTTACCCCGTGCCTTACAACCGTTCTGTGATTACTTTGTTGTCTCATTTCTAGTTCTATCTGTCCAGTTAGCTCGCGACGTGTTTTACCGAAGAATCGATGATTGGCTATTGGCTAGGTTATCAAGGATACCGGCTCGGATACAAAAGTATTAGTGTAGAGGTTATTACACCTGAGGTATATTGTCAAGGTATTGGTTTGGCCATTCCCCCCTTGAGCATGAGAGGGATATATTCAGAGGTCGTCGACCTCCAAAAAAATATACTACAAGGACCTACTCCCCCGTTATATAAACCGAGTCACCTGACAGTCAGTCATCGCTTTAACACGCCAAGCTGCCATTAACCTGGACATCACTGACCTGCCGCCATCTTTACTCCAGTAAGCAACTCAACCGTCTCCTTTAGCCTAAAGAACATAAAGGTAGACAATCATACTTTTCAAGAAAAATGAGTTTTTGTTCCTTCGGCCATCAGCTTTTTTTCCCTGTCTGTCATACCACCTTGGAATGTCCTAAATTGTTCTTAGTTACTACAAGTTTTGATTCAGGAAAGCATTTTGATTGTAATTACTTACAATCACACAAAATCGATTAATGTAACATTTGAAGATTGATTTCACATTTCACTACTGCCAGCTACTATCTAAACGTCAAATTTGACTTAAACTTAAATTGCTATAGGTGCACAAAGTTTTTAAAATTTAAGATTAAATATTAAATATTTATAGATATATTTAAAATCCATTATAAAAAAAGTACCTGTAAACTACCTACATAGATATGTATCTACATACATATTATATTTTATGACTTAGTATAACGTCACTTCAGTTTTAGATTCGTGAGTAGTTGGGTTATAATCCTCAATCCTCGCTTTCGCGAGGTACATAATATAACATTATTACAGGACAGATGTTAAATTATGATTTACACGATGTGATTCATAGTGGAAACATGTATAACCTCTTTAGCAATATAAGCAGCTCTGTGGGTAAAAATTAAAAGTTATGGTGGTTAAATTTATGTTTTATTAAACACTTGTTGCCTGATCCTCCATTATTTTTATTTTATTACGTTAGCAAACATAAGTATGACTAAAATTTGCTTCAAGTATGAAAGATTTGTAAGACGAATAATGTTCTATCTTTGCCTAGACTAAGATGGAAAAAGAGGTCTACCTTTACCTAGTAAAAGAGAGAAATAGAGGTCTATCTTTGCCCAATAGATTTCCCTGAAGAAAAGTGTATATTTGCGCCTTAAAAGCGATTCATATTTGCCTGAAGGAAGTAAATTATCAACATTTACTATATAACTATTAATTAAATATAAATTATTACATTTGGGAAGAAAATTGTGTACGTGCTAATTTGTTAAAATAGATTAACATCGTCTGTCCTAAATTAATATTATCTATACCATACAAATAATGCATAATACAATTCATAAAATGATTTAAGAAAATAAACAAAAGATTATAATTTGGAATGAACCTGATTGTAAATATTTTAATGTGAATACCGTAACCTCAGTTGAAATTTTATGTTGTACGTATACCAAATTTAATAAAATCTAATCTCTCTGATTCTTCTCTTCAACATGTCTATCAAATTATAATCGAGTGTCATAGACTTCGAGGTGGGGCGAACTACTAAAGGTTTTGTTATAACTTGTCCTAAAAACAGTTCCAACCTGTCATTTTTAGTGAAATATGTCCTTTTAGCCCATCCTAGCATAGAAATATTTATCTAAAAACAATATTTACGAGAGAAACTCGTGAAGGAATAGAGTCCTAAAATATATTCGAAATGTCAAATATTCTGAAAATGATCATAATGCTTCCGTTACCTGAGGTATGTTTTTAAGCAAAATAAAAATTAAATAATCATGTATAGGTGCATGCGAAGTACAAAAATATAACTTTATTCGTAGTATAATGATGTTTATAGACTATCAATAACGTATCTTTTAAAGCAATATGAAATCAGTGCTAAAGAATTCGATAACCTCCATGAACAAATGGCATCGAACTATGGGTAAATGCATCATGCACCCTACTACATATCCAGTATTCAACCGAATTCTACAGAATAACCTGATCGAGATCATTTTTGTCCGAGACCTAGCTATCTCCTGCAATAGATCCTTCCACCTCTCAGTTCCCCTCCACACAAATCCTCTTATCCAAAACCTGTAATCCCAAGTCCCAAGCCATTCCTGACAACACTCCTGGGAGCTTGAAGCAGCAATGGCCTCAAGTGTTAATAATCTAAAAGACTACTATTGTTAATTTAAAGTATTTAAGCAAAGCCAATATAAGCTCTGTCACTGGACAGGAGTATTATATATCCGCCATATTGGATTCCCAGTTAATCAGATCAAATTGATATTCTTATTTTTTCTGTGAATCAGCAAACTGCACATTTTGCATAATTTAAGTAACAGCAGAAAATTAAAATATTTCCACGAAGAAGGCGTTCCTGGTTCGATCCCCCAATCTATTAATTTAATCAAGCCATTAATATCAATCATCATTACTGCTTATAAAATGTAATACTGAAGTTGAAATGTTTAATAAAAATTAAAGAAGAAAAAAGAATAAAGAAGAAATATTGCTTTATATTTTGGTCGGAAGTAATTTGGAAAGTTAGAACTAGGCCTCTCTGAGATTTCCATGCAGATAAAACACCAGAATTATAAACGGATCCAACAGTGATTAGCGCAACCGCATGACGATTAAAAGGTCCTGGGTTCGATTCCACGGCAAGTGGATAAATAATCCAGACTGCGTAGCATCCGCAATAGCACAGCCATCAGCCATTCTAAACCTTCCTTCTCAGGATAAACCGAATAGTGTCACATAATGGGAAATATACCTGGTCCCAAAACGCCATTTTAGACATGGTCCAGGTTCAAAGAAAAATGTATTGTTTGGTTCATGGTTAAGCATTTCTATAGAAGAAACATTTGCTTGCTCACATTACGCTCGACATCCGCAGCGTCCAAAGACCACTGTAATCCCTTGGGAGTTACATTTAACGTAGGAAGTTCCGTCTTTAATGAAAGTGGTAAATGACGACTGACAAAAAATGTGCTGCGTACCTCTGTATTTTGTATAATTTGTTATTTAATGACAGCAATTGTTTTTGTTTCAATGTAAAATGTGTATAATAAATATTAAATTAATAAATGCTTATTTATTCTATCAAGTGTTTCCGACATTCTATCTCACTTATTTGAAAGTACAATGTAGTTTATGTATATATAATATAATGGACGCAAATATTTCCTGTTAAACATTTTGTTGTTGAACTACAATACTATTAATCTCTGATGATATTTTAATAGCTTAATCTGTCTGGGAGAGAAATATGTTCCTATTGATTTGACTGACGATTTGTATTGTCATTAGTTTTAAGCTACACGTGTATCTATAGTACTTTATAACCTTCAACGTTACAAAAAAGAATTTAACCTTCTCTTCAGTATTGAAGGAGAACAGCTGATTTCATATAAAATTAAAAAGAAAAGTTGGTATTTATGTAATAGGAGGCACGCGTGCCGTCATGTGATTTTCTCATGATATCTCTTTTCATTCCAAGGACATATATTCTCAGAGTTAAATCGAGTGACAAAGCAGGATTACCTCTGTTAAAAAGCTTTCTTTTTGCTCTCAATCTATCTATGGCATAGTCAAGGTCGATGTTCTATCTCTACTCCTATCCAAAGAGACCTTGTACATTGTTGTATCGAGTATCGAAAAATATGCTGAGTATTATAATCGCGTAAAAGATGTAATCGCTACTGCAAAGTTCACTGAAATAGAAGCTATTCGGTGCCACGACGACTGGCCAGACACCTGCGGTCTAGCTAGACAAAGCTAATCATCTGAGGTTTCTCCCTTTTTATCAACATTATCGTCTCCTGCTCCAATTACATGGAAAGATAAAAAAAATGTCCCTTGCTATCTTATCGGAACCATATGTTAAAAATATAGAGATATATGATGAAATATAGAACTCATTCTGTTCTAAACTGCGTGTCATTATGTAGACATCAATCATTCGTAGTTTGTCAAGTAAAATTTACGTTTATTTTTTCAGGCAATCTTCTTAACTTATTTTATCTATTCACTGATAGTATATTAATGCAGTATCACAGTTTTAAAATCCATATCTCGATTTGTCTACGATTTATCCTATGACTTTATGTTTTATATTTTACTAGGCGGATCGGTGCGCTTCGTGCACTTTATCCGTCTAGAAGTTGGCGCTGTGTGTAAATAATAATTAAAACAATATAAAATATACCTAATATATCTTTATTGTTTCATAATTTCGTATTTTATTAAAAGTAGGCTATATTATTTTTTTAGGCATTTTCAATTAATCTATTTTATACTACTTTAAATTTTAGTTACAATGAGTCTATGTATGTAGTACCATGAGTAAATGTATAAGATCTTTAAATCCACTGGAAGCTTAGATAATAGTATCTAATTAAATCCAAGATGGCGGCCATATGTTGAAGTGAAAGTACCTTTGATTTTCTTCATTAGCTACCATTGGTCTGTGTACCAAATTTCAGATCTCTAGGTCCACTGAAAGCTCAGATAATAGAGAGTTATTAAATCCAAGATGGCGGTTGTTATTCAATATGGCGGCCATATATTGAATTGTAAGCATCTTGAAGGGTAAATACTATTTTGACTTTTGTACCCCGTACCCCCGTGTACCAATTATTTTCACTCATCTAATTTCTAAACCAAAATTTTCCTATATTATCATAAGCCAATAATATGCAGATCTCATCGAAAATTTGCTAATTAAGTCATGGTGCATAACTGGACTTTTTTAAATTTCTTTTTAAAAATTGGTTCGTAAAAATAATGATAATATCTGTACCCTTACGAATGTGCTATTTTTTCTCATTTTTAAAGCCTGGCCTCTGGACTTATGGAGTAGCAGGGGGAATTGGGGCATGTTTGGGGAAATTTGTTTTAGTAATTTTTGGGGTAAAATGGTCACAATTTTGGAAAACGTAATATATATATATATATTTGCGATCTACATTAATTCAATACCTGTTAAATGATACCACTCATAAATTACAAAAAAAATGCTGCGATCAGTTCGCGATTGCTCGCAGATCGAAGAAATTTTGAATTGTGAAAGCTCGCAGGAAAAGTTTATTTTTCCTGTTTTTTGTCAAAAAACATTAAGAGAACTAAATTTTAAATTTCTTGCTACAATACGTCGAGAGATATGATCCAAAATGTGAGGGACAGACGGACACACTACCAAAAGCATAGGGTTTCCAGGATGACCTCGAAACCCAGTAGTACTAGGGCAGGGGTGGCCAACCCGCGGCCCACCTAGAACATTTTTCTGGCCCGCGAGGTTTATCATACTTTAAAAAAAATATTTATTTTATATAAATATAATGGCCAAAGTAGTGAAAGTCAATGTACCTGTGGGCTCCAACCGCCCAAGTATTTATTTATATTAATTTATTTTATGTATTTTAGTTTTGACATAGATCAAAACATATTATTGACAAATCAATAAAATAGTGATTTTTCTTTTCCTCTTATGAAATCGAGTTATATCGTATATTATATAGTGTAATACCTATATATTGGTGACCCCAAGAACAGTGAACACAAGGCCTAAGCGGAATAGCGGAACGCAGTAAGTTCAAAAATAATTTCGTAAATAACTGTCATTTTATATTTTTATAAATTATTTCATTTTTTAAAAAATGACTGATGAAAATCCAGGCCCATCCGTGGAAAAGGAAGATGTTTTAGTAGTTAGTAAACCTCCCAAAATTCCTCCGTTCTGGAAGGCAAGGCCACAATTATGGTTTACTCAAATAGAGTCACAATTTATTACATGTAATATAAAAGCCCAGTCCACAAAATTTCATACAGTCGTCGGATCTCTTGAAATGGACGTACTAATGCAAGTAGCAGATATTGTATCCTCACCGCCCGTCCTTAATCCTTACGATGCATTAAAGCGACGTATTATTGATGCATTTAGCGACTCAGAAGAAAAACAAATAAGGCAATTACTAACCGATTTAGACCTGGGAGACAAAAAACCTAGTCATTTACTAAGACAAATGAGAGAGTTAGGGGGCACAGCCGTGAGTGATCAGTTCCTTCGATCGTTATGGCTGCAACGCATGCCTACTCAAGTCCAGACGATACTATCA
>KZ651247.1:228789-247913 GCA_001010745.2 Gerris buenoi
AAAGCGTGGCCAACCTTCTCCAGCTTAAATGAAAAAAAGAGTGTTGTTATGTTGGTCCCCTGGTCTAAGGGACACAACCTCTCGACAAAAGTTGGCTTCAGCCTCATATCAGTAATTGCTTAGGATTTCGATTCTATGCTCCTTATATTAGTATGCTATGCTATGTATGATTCGATTCTATGCTTCCTTATATAGTACCATCTGTGGACTGCGTTCGACATGCCATCCAAATTAATTGAAAATCAGTAGTAATCAGAGTACTGTTAAAGATGTAATATATATATATATATATATGTTTGTGCTCATGTAGAAAAGAAAATAATAGGCACAATATGTTGAAACTTATATGGGACCAACAATGGGCCAATTATGACCTACCATCTATATTTCAATAATATCGGACGAATAGTTTTTTAAATTTGTTGGATTCCAACAAATGTTGAACTATATACCGGCAGACAGTTAGGGGACCAAAAAGAATTTCTGTCTAGGAATTTTTGATTTCGGGGACATAAAAAATGTTCACATAGCTTCCGTTAAGACCCCCATACACGATCAAACATTTTGCGCAAAATGTTTGCGCAAACCTGATGTCGAGGAAATTTAGTTAAAAATCATATTTGCGCAAACATCAAGCAGCCCCATACACGGTCAAAATGTTTGCGCAATCATTTTTACCGTGTATGAGGGCCTTTACCTTTGATAAGCTCGGAAGCATTAAATAAATAAATTTTAATAGGTTTCTGACGCAGATCTATAGATTTAAACTTATCTAACGCAATAACCACAAAGGTTCAGGCTGAAACTATTAAAACTCTACACTAAAGAAATTTAATTAAATCATCCAAATCTCATAATTTTACTAATTAGAAGCTAATTAATGCAATACGATTCGCGAAACTTAGTTAAATTAGATCATTTATATTCGCTTGGCCATTTTAATTCGTTTCACACATTTTGTTTATTTTTGAATATTGGAATTAGTCCAGGCTACAAGGGATTCGTTTAAACAAGAATATCTCACGTAGTCAAATGCATTTCAAACGTATCAAAATAAGTGGAGTAAGCCAAATTGCATTTCAACTTTTAATCTATTTTTTCCTTTAAGAGAACGAGTTGTTTTGAATTATAATAGGCACGTACTTAGTTGGATGTTTGTTCTTAAGATTAGTAAATTATTAAGATTTTAGTCTATGATAGTAACTGTTATATTTGATCAAGTTCAATTTTGAAATTTAAACTCTCGGTTAAATACAAATACAAGATTGAAGATGAAGCAAATAATATTTTAACCAGGTTTGCTCTACTGCCAAGGGGCCTGGCCAGCGGGCCACCCTGCTAGCAACATATAGCCCGTCCTGACGTATTAACTATTTTATTTTTCTTCTTCTTTTGTCACACTTACACACACTCTCGGTCAAACTGAGTCATAATACGAAGAGAAAAGCTTCGAGTGTGTGACTGGTGGGGTTTTGGCCGCTATTAACTCCCAAGTATATTATTTCGCCGTGTTACCGGGCGCGCAGTTGGCATTCAGTTTACCGCTCGTCTTTTTACAGGTCGGATCGAGTTTACAAATATCTTTGAAAAAAAAATAATAAAACACCTACAACGCGATTTTTCAAACTTCTCTCACCCGAAATTACGCACAAAACATACAAACAACCAAGTTTCAATACCTTCGAAACCAGTGAAAGTTATAACTCTGTTTTAAAAAATCAAACAAAAAAAAGATTATTTGTTATCAATAATTTTTCAAATAAATTTGTTTTTAAATACATTTTTCAAGTTCAGTTTCAATTTGTGTGAACTACAGAAGACTGTTATCGCCGCAATAGGTAATTTAATTTTCATTGAAGTCATATTAATATCCCCGACTATAAATTAAATTATCTCAAAGAAAATAACCTTGTATTGTCACACATTTGATTTATTAATTTATAATATTTTTTTTATTTGTAACAACAAATTAAAAAAATAATGTAATTATGATTGCAACACAACTTGAAAATCAAACGAATAAGAAATAATCTATTAGAATGCTAATACTAATCTCAGTTTATATTATAAATAAAAATATTTACATACAAGGCCTAATTTATCAATGTTAAAAAAATGATTTCTATAACCCACTAGAAAGCAATGTAGATATCATAAGTTAAACAGACTAAGTCCGGACAAAACCGTACTTTGTGGCTACAATACGTAAAACCTAGTAAAGTAGATAACAACTTGCAGGGGAATCATCTTCAAGGAAAGCTGCTATGATGAATCAATAAGCATTAGTTTACGTGAACAAAATATTTCTTTAACCCGTTTATATAATTTTAAAAAAATTACTTAATTCAATTAAACAAGTTACTTAATGCAAATTAACCAATTACTTGATGCAACTTGCACAAAAAAAAAATAACTTTTTTTACTTAATGCAAGTAAACACAGATTTTGAAGAATTCCTTTGTCAAAACACTAGAGATGACGTAATTGATAACATTATCATGTCACTGATTATAATATATTTTTCTTGATTATACATCCCTTTATACAATTAAATAAGATACTTAATTCAAGTGAATAAGTTACTTAATGCAACTTGCATTAAAAAACAACAACAACTTTTTTACTTGATGCAAGTAAACAATGAGATTTTGAAGAACTCCTACTCCTTTGTCAAATTGCGAGATAACGTAATTAATAACGTTACCATTTCACTGATTATATGTATTTATAAATATTTATGTCGTATGCCGTATTAGTGAATAGTGAATGAAATATTAATATGTAATTATACCGTACAAAAAGTCATCCCTAGTTAATGTTTTAACTATATTTATACAACAAGTGTTTATTTATTTTTATCCTAATATTAAGATGAGCAGAAGCTAGATTTAAAGAAATGGAAAGAGCTGTTTTTTGTGCCAAACAAACGCCCTAACACCCTCCAAGCGGCTGAAATAGTTTTCAGGTTATTAAACCCCATCACAGTCTATGTTTTGATTCTTATGATTTGTATTTAGATTCTTCTTCTATACTTTCTCTTTTCAATGTTATTATTAAAAGCTTTTATTTAACTTGCAATTTATGTATGTATTGTATGTATGTTCGGATCAAATCTTGCAACTGAATTTCAAAGCAGTTATCCTCAACCGATTGAATTGAAATTTGGCATACACGTTTAGTTTGGATGACAATGCATATAGCTAAGTGACGTCATTCTCAATCTAATATGGCGGACAGCACAAGATGGCGGACTAATTATTTTTTTAAGCATGGCCATGATATGGGTATCAAATGAAAGGGTTTGCTGAAAAGAATACGAATAAAAGCTTGTTTTTAAAAATGGGGTTTAAATAAATTGGTTAATAATTGATTTTAAAAACATTTATATTTTACGAAATATGGGACACGAAGAAGCTATGTGCCACACTAATTGGCAGAGAAGTTTTACTAATGATGTAATAATTTAAATAAATTAATTTGAATATACATATTACATAAATTATGTATTATTTATATTCATTTTCTTTTTTTTATCACAAATAGAAAATTCGTAGTTAAATACTGAATTCACAGTAATTCGTTCGATAAAAAAAAAAATGCATTCGATAATTGCTTTATGCAACATCAAACAGAAATTACTTCCAAAATTATTTGTTATAACAAATAATTTCATATTGAATTCCAATATTACATTCCAAATAAAATTATAATTTATTTATTTCATCGACGAAAAAAATCCTTGAAAATACAGAATTCTTATTTATTTGTTCATTAAAGGGGCACTTTAGCGCAAAGTGTATTTGTTTACAGGAACATAATCTGTATTATTTATTGTCTTGTATTATTATTGTATTATTTAATTCAATTTTCTTTATAAATGTTATCGTTTCAAAAAGGAGTTGCCATTATCAAAACACAAGGCAATCAGTTTATCGTTACAACAATGATACTTGGGATAGGTTACGGAAAAACATGGATGCACTTGTAAATATCTCTTTTTGACGGCAAATGTAGCAGTTATTAATCTCTTGAAAAATACGGATGAGTAATAACAAATACTTTTGTCATGATTCATGAGATGTAATTTAATTCGTTTTCCTTGTTCAAAAATAATAAAAATATATAATTAAAAATTCATAAATAAATATTCTTAAGATTAATTAATTACGGATGTGATATGAATATTTATATTAATAACACAGTTCTTACTGTACTTCAGATCTGGTTGTTTTTTTTGTTTTTTTTTTTTTTCAGATCTTTTATGACTTAATGAANTTGAAGATAAATCATTTAGAGGTGAGTCGTTGTTGTCGTTGTCGTTGTCGTCGTCGTTGTTGGGACACTACTCGATTATATAAAAGATACTTGGGTTCTACATATATACTCGTATGTAATTAACATATTATACATTTTCATAAATGTAGACAACTCCCACATAATTCTTTCAATTTTTACTACGTTTTTATTAACTTGGTTTCTTGTTTGTTTGTTTGTTTGTTTGTTTGTCCGGTACAAATCTTGCAATCCAATTTTAACTAACATCCCGAGTAGCTAGACATTTGAAACTTTCAGAACAGCTCAGAACACGATGACAATGCATTATTTTAATAAGTCATTTTATTTGTTTGGACACGTCCCATATTTACAATCTTCATTTTGACGGTTTCAAATGTGTGATTTTTTATTATTTAAGAGAGAAACATTGAATGACAGCGAAACAGGGAAAGTAAATTAATTAACAAAGAAATAAATTAATTGGCGTGTGACAACCAGTTTTGTTTACACTTTCTGCATAATGTACTTATTTACTTGTACACATTTTTCTTCTCTTACCGTCCCTACACGGGTATCGATGACACGGTTTAGATTCGGAGTTGGTGAGATCTGTTCCACCGAAAATTTAGAAACGTAGTACATAAAAAGTTATTTTTATCATTTAATTTTATTTTATATTTGCTTTGTTTTTCCTAAAAGAGTTTTCTCTATAAATAGATTATTTAATTTGATGTTACATCCTATATAATTAATTTAAATGCATAGATGTTCTATATTTAAGTCAAGATTCTGTGTGTTTTACAGGGTAAGCTTAAAGTTAAAAATTATTGTAATCCTTCATCCGTAAACGTTGTTTGTTTTGGCGAGTAAATTAAATTATTTATTTTTAACTTGGGGTGTTCGGTGTTCACGGTGTCAACTAAAGTTTAATGGATGAACAAGAATCTTCAAACAGTTAATCCCTTCTAATTCAAAATAAGACTATTAATAATCCTAAAAAGTATTATTCAGGAATTCAACCGTAAAAAGTATATAACTGAAAGGTTTTAAAAGAAAATTGTAATCTTATTACGTTCAACGTTGTATTTATTTTAATATAAATTAAATTGTTTTAATTAAAAAGTTTTATTTGAGCGAGCATATAAAAAAAGAGAAGTGATCTAGTAGAGAACTACAAACACTATAGAAAATCCTTAAAAACCCTATAAAAAAGAACCCTACAGAAAAACCTTGAAGCTAGGTGTGAGGGGAAAATGCCTAGAGGGAGAAAAAGGACAGCCTGGATGGACATCATATCCTCGCTGGCTCAAAGAGGAATGTCCCTACATTGTGCCCGCACCTTGTCCATGGACAGGAGAGGGAGGAAAACGTTTGGGTCTACCTCGACAACTCAAGGTAGAAGAAAATCCGAAGTTAGAAAACTGAGGATAAATAATTGAAATGTTTGTATGCACCGTAAGAGTGGGCAACGAATAAATGAGGGGGAAAAAACTGGTGAAGTACTTGTCGATCAAAAAGGAAGTAGTCCTGGATTAGATGCACTAAACGATATACTCTAAATAGAAACCCTCAGGGAAAGAAAAATAAGACACCAAGGAGTTCTTGATGTAGCCTATTGAGATTGAGGCCCGAAGGAAAAACTGTAAGAAAAAGGCGCAGGACCAAGCTTGCTGGAGAGGTGAAGAAAAAGGCGCAGGACCAAGCTTGCTTGAGACCTGAGGCTAGAGAGGTTAAGAAAAAGGCGCAGGACCAAGCTTGCTTGAGGCCTGAGGCTAGAGAGGTGAAGAAAAAGGCGCAGGACCAAGCTTGCTTGAGACCTGAGGCTAGAGAGGTGAAGAAAAAGGCGCAGGACCAAGCTTGCTTGAGACCTGAGGCTAGAGAGGTTAAGAAAAAGGCGCAGGACCAAGCTTGCTTGAGACCTGAGGCTAGAGAGGTTAAGAAAAAGGCGCAGGACCAAACTTGCTTCATAAATAAATATTCTTAAGATTAATTAATTACGGATGTGATATGAATATTTATATTAATAACACAGTTCTTACTGTACTTCAGATCTGGTTGTTTTTTTTGTTTTTTTTTTTTTTCAGATCTTTTATGACTTAATGAACGAATTATTAACCAATTTATAACGTTATAAATCATTTAGAGGTGAGTCGTTGTTGTCGTTGTCGTTGTCCGTTGTTGGGACACTACTCGATTATATAAAAGATACTTGGGTTCTACATATATACTCGTATGTAATTAACATATTATACATTTTCATAAATGTAGACAACTCCCACATAATTCTTTCAATTTTTACTACGTTTTTATTAACTTGGTTTCTTGTTTGTTTGTTTGTTTGTTTTTGGCATACACGTTTAGTTTGGATGACAATGCATATAGCNGAGATGTCTATTTCCAAAATTAATAATTTATATAATCGAGTAGTGTACCGACGACGTCGCACCACGAAATGATTTGATATGGCGAAGTTAATGCAACCACACATTCCAATATTTTTTTATTTGTTGCTCTTCAAATAGATGTAATAACTTAACCAAATAGATATCTGAATTAATTTAATAATTCATCAATTCCTAGATATCAATAGCACATTGTGGAACCGACAATAGTTTTCAATCGACTAAAATCAATATTCGTAATTGTTTGCCTAGTCCTATTAAAACTAAATACTAGGTACAATTATAAAATATATTACATCAAAAGAAAAAATTTTTTTTTTTTTTATTCTAGATAAAACAAAGAGCTCTCTAACGGGAAATTATTTTTTAAAAAAATAATATTATACTGTTTATTAAAAAACTTTTTTTAATATTTCCAAGCCTCAAAGTTACGATAAAGGTCATTGCTAAAGACAAGAAGAAAAAGAACTAAATAAATAAATGAAAATGTTAAGGATACGACAGTTTCATGGATAAGTTTTTTTTCAAATGTCCTACGTTTCAAATGATCACAAAGGTTTAAGGAAATTCTACAAAAAAAAGATAAATACCCGGTTGGCCTTCTTTTCGACTTTTAAAAAAACCGCAGTTGTATAGAATTGGCGTTTATTTATGTAAATAGGAACTCTATCTCTTATATCGGATACTAAAACAGTCAATATAAAAGCAAAAACAACCTCGTCTTTCTTGCATTAAATTACAAAGTGCATTGCACTCCAGCCGAGATGGCGCCCTTCCAGACGTGTATCCAAAGGTCAGTTCCAGAGGCCTGGAATCTTTGCTTTTTGCTTTTGTTTACTGTTTAGATACGCATTCTTCGAGACGGCTATGTACTTCTTTTTATTTTTTTGATATTTAATTTTTTTTTTTTTGAGGAAAAAAAGAAACAAGTATTTCCATTAACATTCTTTATTTTTTACGCTATTTTTTTTCCTCTTAAGAAATACCTTAAATTAAAAATAAAACGATAAAATGTAAAAACCTACAATACCTATCGAGAATTTATTTTTATCTAAAATAATGTCGTCTAGACTTGACGTTTGTTTATTTGTGACCAGGGTGGGTAATAAGTTTCTTGTTTAAAAATTGAGCCTTTATCGGTCCAAGACTAATATAAGGTAGCGGGGCTAACTAAGAATTCTTTATTCCTTGGCATTTATTTGTTTTTACCTCAGAAAAAACTTTATCAACTTGTTAATAGTTAAAATCTTAAATTAAAGCTCATGTAGTAAGCCAAATGCTAAATGTAACACACTATCCAAATAATATTAATCCCTTAAAGAGAGTTAAAATATTCAAATTTATTTGGAGATCAATTTTCAAAATGGAAATCAATTTACAAAGAAGAACTATAACCAACTATATCGCTTGATTAGTTCCAACAAAAAAATTGGAATCAGTATTCAAAGAGTTCCTCATACTCAATAATTGCTAGCTGTATAAAAAGGAAAACGGTAAACTTTCATCTTGAGCAATTTAGTAATATTTTTGTTTTTATTGACAAGTAAAGTTCTTGAAGAATTTTTTCTCCGCAATTGGATTCTCTAGTAAAGAAAATTTTTAATATAAAAACTAAAATGATGTCATGTTATGATTATTTTTATGGCTAGCGTGATAAAGATACGCCATCAGGTAGGTCTAAATTTGATGTTATTTTCAGGGTAGATTTAAAGGTCATTTGATTCTTTAAATCTAATAAGCTGCATTATCAGTATCAAATTTTTTTTTTATACAAAAGTTGCCTTAATACTTTATGTTCTACAGCGTAGTATGGAAGTTCTATCATGTGCACCAATAAGGTTAGATAAAGATACGCCTTCAGGCAGGTCTTAATTTTTTGTTATTTTCAAGGAAGATTTAAAGGTCAATTGATTGTTTAAACCTAATAAGCTGCATTATCAGTATCAACTGCTTAATTCCAATTTTTTTACACGAAAGTTGCTTTAATAGTTCATGCTCTACAGCGTAAGATGAAAGTTCTATCATGTGCATTTACTTCTAGTAAAGAGCAATTGCTGAAGGATACAATTCATGCGATTCTTTTTACTCATGAAACAGGTTTGAAAAATGTTTAATGGAACTGTGTGGCGGTGTCAGTGTCCTATGAATAAGGTCTTAAGATACGTGCGGTAGTAGTAGAGGTGCCGATATAGTAAAGAGAGTAGAGGATAGAACCTAAGAGAACATATCCGTCCACGAGGAGTGAGAAGGTTAGAAAGAGGGTCCTTCATGTTCGTATCCTCGACCTTGGAGGAGGTTATTTCCCCACATCGGGTTTCAGCTTCAGGTTCACTCATTCCTTTTTTTCCCAGGGTCAGACAGGTGGGTTCGGTCTCCCCCAAGTCCTGAACCTTGTCAGGGTTCTTAGGGCGCTGAACTTCAGGGATCAAGGTACTCAATACTTCCAGACCCCCTTATTGTAGCGAAACCAGATGTCCTGCAGATGCCTGTGAGTTTAACAAGTTAGAAGGACATTCTGGATGCCATAGTCTTTGCTCATATGCCCGAGTCAGATTTCCAGGTGTCTGATGATGATTTTATATTCAGTCTAAATGAATCCCAGCCAAATTGTAATTTCAAACAGCTTATTAAACATTCTAATGCTGACGCTGGAAGACATATCAATGGTTTTTTCTCACTTTCTTCTGCATAAGAGTTTAAACGGTCTAAGAGTTCACTTAAGAAATAGATCTATATATATAACATAAGGAATACCTATATTAAACCAAGGGATTTTATAGATAATCCACTTGAGAGAGAGCCACTTATGATTAAGAATAAAATGTTTCTCACTAAAGACTAAATCTTCATTGTACATAGCCGGTTTTCAACCACAAGTGGTCATGTTTAATTCCGGTCAGACGAGTCGAAATGCACGCAGGAGAAAGAATCAGTGTAGAACTGAAGCAGATTCCAACCGAAGTCGACTTAACTCAATAAAGGTACTGCAGTGAAGATACGTCTTTCTTTTATCTTAACTAAGATAATTTCTGCACAAAATGATTTATTCCTGGAAATCACTAAACTGCAGTTTCGTGCATTTATTTGTCATATAGTAGCCGCACGAAATAATGGTCGGTTTTGAAAGTAAATCATTTATAGGCCTTTCATTTACGGTATTTCTACCCCTCTTTGGAGTTGAAATATCGGTTAAGGCGGTTTAATCTTAAGCTGTTTAGGTTTAAATATTTATCATTTTCCGATGTGGTATCCTAAATATTTGTGATTCTTATCAATTCCTCTTTCAATAATGTTAATATTTCCAATTTGTCTGATCATAAATACTATTTGAGAGAGAAAAAAATATACATTGCTACAAAAACACTAACACATTGTTGTTACTATCTGTTGTATATGATAGAAAACATTTAAGTCATCTTGACTGACTAAGGAATGATACTAATCTAAAAAAAAAAAAAAAAATGTAATTCAAATATGAAGATTGTGTGTTTATTATATATGTATATGTTTATAATAAAAAAAACTTGTTGTTGGAATAAACAACAATGTTATAGATATCACAAGTTCAATAAACTAGCCTATTTAGACTGCTACAGGTCCGCACTAGAAACAGACAATAAAACTAAACAATCAAATATAAATATATAAAAATCATGATGAAAATGTTTTTCATTCTTCTTTATTGATAACGCGATAAGAGAAAAATAATGAAATGATTGGGGGAAAATATCCTTATAAAAATGTTTACAATAAAATAAGGATTTGAATGTTGGCAATCCTGAAATGTAGTTTGTAATTAAAAAGAAAATTAAATATTGTAGAATTCACTTTTTAATTTCTTATATACACGTATATTTTATGACGTTTAGAGAGATATTGTAATACAGAAGAAAAGAAAACATTTCGAACCGACATATCTTAAAAACTACACGTCCAATTTTAATGAAATTTGTATGGTAGGTAAAAATTATCCTATTAATGTTCCCATATAAGTTTAAACCTTTTGCGCCTATTTGTTTCTCCTCATCATGCGCAAAAACATAAATTTATTTACACCTACATTCTATAAGATTTGAGTTGGCACAATCGAAGGCGGGAAACAACAAACGTGGAGGTAGTTTTGGGGTTATAAAAAGGGAAAATCAGTATTGCCATATTATATTTTTTTTTTTGGAACAGGGGTAGAGTAGAGCATTTTTTTNTTTTTTTTGTGGAACAGGGGTAGAGTAGAGCATTTTTTTCTGAAGTTGCATTCAACATGGGGGACCAATAGAATCGTTTCCCCCAAAATTTTCCCGCCTTTTGATTGTGCCAACTCTAATCTTATAGACTGTACATACTTAAAAGTACTCATCTGATTACTATGAAATTTGGATGGTCTGTCGTCAAATTTCTGTCCTGAAAATTTTAAAATTGAAGACCTACAAGTGTTACGTAGCTTCTTTAAATTAGACCATACGGCTTGTAAAAGCATAAAATCAATAAAGTACGTGATAAGATATGAGGAAGATATGTGCCGCACTAATTGGCAGTCTATTTTAGAAAATGTCTGCCATCCGTAGTCTGTGCAAGCCTCTAACTACAAGGCATACATGTTTTCAGATTAGAATCGTACTCCTTCCCTTGATGTCAATTAAATTTGGCATACATGTTTTCAGATTAGAATCGTACTCCTTCCTTCCCTGCCATCGTAATCTTGAATAACAACATTGTAGTACTAAAATCCTTGAAATTTACGCCTTGTTTATATAACCCGGACGTTTAAAAAATGTCTTTCATCGGTAGTCTGTGCAAGCCTCTAACTACAAGGCCGATGTTGATTAAATTTGGCATATATGTTCAGAAGAATCGTACCCCCATACTAATCTTGAATAACAACATTGTAGTACTAAAATCCTTGAAATTTACACCTTTTTTATATAACCCAGACGTTATATAAACTCTCGATATAAAGAAATAAATCCATTTATTTCTAAATCATACACACACTGTATACTAATAATACATCATAATTATTTTTACCTGCTGGTATATTTGCCTAAGCCATTAAGTATGGCTCTCTACTATCTTATTTTGATCATTTAAATTCCATTTATTCCATATTCGGTTCTGATAATGGCCTTGTTGTGGCCGAAAGAAAGTTTGGATTTTAAATGGAGAGTCAAATTCTTTAAATCCACTTCTGGAAAAAAACTTCTAAACATTTTTTTTTTTATAAACAATAGGTTCTTTTTTTTCTTAATTTATTTTTAAATATGTAGATCGGTTGTTCTGTTTATTATATTAATATAGAGGTATAATTATACATCATTACTTTTCAGCTGATATGAATTAATTTTAAAGCGTAGAGTTTTTTCAGGCGCCCTCTTGCTGTATATACTGTATTTAATTTGGGATGGTTTAATACGACCTTGCCTGTTGGCATTGTTGAACAAGTTTTCTTTCTTAATTAATAATATCTCTTTCTAAATGATTATTTTGGTAATAGAAAGTGCATAGGTGTGTGTGTGTCTTTTTAAACTCGAATATAAAATCTTTGGCATCACTCCCGATATTTTCCAAACTCCTTCAAAGTTTCACACTACCCTTACTCTTTAAGCGAATCAATAATTACGAATATTTCTAACTTTAAACTATAAATATAATCATTTAATTGCCTAATTTAAATGTACAACTTCTATATAAACTGATAATGTTAGTTAGATTAAAAGACTTAATGCTTTAACGGAAGCATTTCTGTATTATATTAATAAACAACTCAGACGGATGAATTAATATAGAAACAAAATTTTTAGTGATTTATTCATAATTTTAAAGTGTATTTTACTACTTAATCTTGCTCGAAATCAAAGAAAAAAAAAAAACAGAATAAATTTTGTAAATAGATTATGAGAAATTAAGATGGCAGTGAACTGTGATGAAACTTAACAAAATTTAAATTTAAAAAAAAAAATATTAGCCAAATATGTGCTTTTAGCCAACAGAAAAGGTCCGTAACACTTTATTAGTTTTAATTGGCCAAGATATTGGCATTTTAAAAGTTTTTCCCTATAATCTTTGAAACATTTATTAGAATGACATGAAACATACTCCGATATGTATAGCCTAATCCATTTCTAAGATCAAATCGTTTTTACTACGTTACTTATTAGCTTGCTTTCTTGTTTGTTTGTTTGTCTAGTACAAATCTAGTATAGGCCATAGGCCCCCATACACGATCAAACATTTTGGGCAAAATATTTGCGCAAACCTCGTGTCGGGCAAATTTAGACCATACACGTCTAACATCATGTTTGCGCTAACATCAAACAGCCCCATACACGGTCAAAATGTTTGACCGTGTGTGGGGGCCTTATGGCCTAAATTTGCCCGACATTAGGTTTGCGCAAACATTTTACGCAAAATGTTGGATCGTGTATGCGGACCTTGAAAGGATAATAGAATAGCAGCTAAATATAACCTAATTTATCAAGTGCAGGTTGGTTATCAAGAACAGTCATAAAAACTATAACCAAATACAGGTGGTGGAAGATCAATTGCAACATAACCAGATGCTAAAGTATAAAATTAAGAACATTATTAGACACAATAAGCTACTAATAACTAAAAGAAGTAGAAGAGCAGCTAATACAAAACAAAATTATGTACATATTATGTATGTAGGTTTTTGTATCAAGAGCATCAATATAAACTATATAAACTGGAGGAAGTGGTAGAACAAGTAANAACGATTTTAGAACTGTTTCAGAACTGCAACCTTTAAAGTAACCTCACTATCTCTTGTTTTCATCTTCATGTCATATCTCTTTCTCTAATTTGTTTATGTTTCACTCAGAAATGCATTACTTATGAACATATTCTTATTCTATTGTAAACTCAGCAAAGTTTTAAAAGAATGGACATCGGCAAAAAAAAGTACTAATCTGATTTGAATGAAACTTTTATAGCTTATAGAAAGTCACCCGAAGATAGCCCCAGATTAATTTGAACTGTCTACGTTCTTTAACTTTTGCTAAATTGATACTTTAATATCAAACAAGAGTAAAATATCAAAACAATTTTGACACATTAAAAAAAAACGGGAAAAACAATTAAACCAATTAGACAATAATGGCTTGTAAAAGAATAAATACAATAAAGTACATGGATAGGATGTGAGGAAGCTATGTGCCACACCAATTGGCAGTCTATTTTTTAATCGCTTCATTTTGACGTTCTGAAAAACATATTGAAAATCGTCAAAGAGATGGTCAGGGGCAGCGTCAAAATCNGATGCTAAAGTATAAAATTAAGAACATTATTAGACACAATAAGCTACTAATAACTAAAAGAAGTAGAAGAGCAGCTAATACAAAACAAAATTATGTACATATTATGTATGTAGGTTTTTGTATCAAGAGCATCAATATAAACTATATAAACTGGAGGAAGTGGTAGAACAAGTAAAAATGTCCAAATTAAAAAAAAATGAATAGGGTCCAAGGTCCAATTAAGAAATAGGTTTTCACAATGCACATATTTGATCTAAGCTCAAAACCCAAACGGAAAATTTTATAATTGCATGGAAAAAACGTGATACGTAGCAATACAATACGATGCTTATACTCATAAACTATAAGCACAATTATTCGAATGATAAGAATAATAGTTAATGATAACCTCGGTTTGTTTATAGGGACCGAGAATGCAGTAGCGTAACCAGAAAGAAGAATCCAGGGGTTGGGGTCCTTTCAAACATGGCTTCCAGAAATATTTCTAGCAACGCCACTTCAGGTAGTTATTTTTTTGGTTCGAGAAGTATTATAGTTGTAACCCTTTTCTAATCCTGGTTGAGTAGGAGGAAAGTAGCTAAAAAATACGTGTGGTGTCGCGGGATACCCGGTAGGAACGAAGTTCCCTACATTTTTAAAATCTCACTGCTAAGTACGTATATGTTACTAACTATTTGTATATGGCAGAGTTAGAAAAGATACAAAATTAAAAATCAGGTTGAAATTTTACATGCCTGTTTCAACAATACTTCAGACGATATGTAAGAAGTTTTATTAAAATCGTTGCGTTATAACGTAAGATATCGGTAAAAACGTCGTTTTCTTTATTTTCAACGACCACGTTTAAGACGTTTTTAGGTCTACTTTAACAAATTTAGCGATCTTTATCACTTCATAACAGTGTCGGTGTTCGTTTTACTAGAAAAAATTATTAAAAAAGTTGTTTGTCTCATTAAATAGATGAACTTAGAATTTTTCTTGGATTAAATACGAGGTATTATAATAATATGTATACCTAATATATTGAAATAAGCGTCAGCACATATCAACTTTACTTTTAACAAAAACCGTGATTACATTTCCTATATATTTACAAAACGAAGTGGCATTTTTTTTCTTGACAAAAAAGTCAAGGAACAGGGATCCTTAATATTGTCGATAACATTTTTTCCCGTCCTAAAATGTATAAGCTTATACGTTTATGCGAGCGATGCGCGTGAACGCTTGGGCGGATAAGTGTGTCCAACGAACTCAGCCTGGGCATTGGTAAAATCAACAGGTGCACCAAATTGAAACTAACTCGGTCATCATTTACTCAAGTTATCGCGGTGATTATGGTCATTTTTTTCGGATTCACTTCCGGGCTCCAGAACGTGCTATAAGGAACTTTGTTCCAAAAATCGGTGAAATTTATTTAATTTTTAAGCGTGACATGTTTTTAAATGATAAACAAGTCTTTTCACATAATATACCTTTCTGACAATAATAAAAGCCCTGATATTATTAAAACTAAACAAACTTTTAACAAGCGTATTTTCAAATGTTTCTATACTTATTTGTGTATTATGTTAGTGAGAGATTGGGTTTTCTGAGAAGATTGTTTTAAGAGGAATATGACTTTCAGACGTCACACGAAGGTGTGTTTGCACAACTCGCTCTCCGAGAGCTATTTATAATGTCACTAGAAAGCAAACAAACGGTGCCACCACGTACGTTTTATTATAATGTTTGACGGTGGTTCGCTAAATGGGCCGCGACCGCGAAACACCTCACAGAGAGCACATTGACGCCGATATAGCGCCAGACTTTGAACAAGGCATTACACATAAATAAATAAATAAGTTTTTAAATGTTAAAAAATATTGTACATAATCTATCTCTCTTTCTCGGTACTCTTCAATACTGAGAATACAGTAAATAATATATTTGATATGATTTATAAGTTGATGCATAGATAAAATAGACAAATATTTTTATGAATATACTGCATTTTCTGCATAAAATTTTTTTAAAGTTCGATCATCAGTTTTTTTTCAGTGTATCGTTCATGGAGTTCAGACTTCAGCAATGTACACAAACTATGAAATCCAATAGAATCCAAAGCCATAAACCATTGTCAGTAGTCAAAACATAATAAAGAAAACACATGAATTAATAGACAATTACGTAACTGTAATAGCTCTATTTTACATACATTACTCGTATACCATATTTCGTTGGGAATTTAATTTATGGTGTATAAGTTATATGGTTTTGTTTTAATTGCGGCTATAAATTTTACGGATGATATAGAAATCTTATAGAGTCATAAAAACACATAGTAAAAAGCCCGCGATTTTATCACATTTTGAGGTTAATCTACTTACGTATTAAATAGACATTGCTTGTAGTACCAAATTGGTAGTATTTTATGAGTTTGTGAATTTCTACTAATAACTTTTCTACTAATTTTTTTCTCTTTTTTTGTATGTATGAATTCTAAGCGATTCTAAAGATAATCAGAACAAGTTTATTTGGGAGTAAACGAAGCTTTCTATGGATATTGTTAACTGCCCCCAAAGAAAATAATTAAGCAAAACAAAAAGAAAACTTTGGTTGTCTGCTTTAATAAAAAATGTTGGACCTTAATTGTGAATTATATTTGAATGTCTAAGTTCTATTACTCTAACGAAGCGAGGTCAAGAGGTTAATAAAAAGTATAACACAACAACATTGTCACCACAATTTTATATCCATATCAATCCATAACAACATAAGTATACCAAAACAACACAAGTATAACACAACAATATTGTCACCACAATTTTATATCCATATTAATCCATAACAACATAAGTACAACACAAGTATACTTACTTTACTTACTTTTACTTTCGCCGGCTCTACAGTCCTAGGTGGACCCTGGCCTCTCGAACCGNGCTTGAACTCACATAATTTTCTCTTCTCACAGTCAGTTTAATGTGTCAGTTTTATGTGTCAGAAAAATGGGAAGGCGGGTGATATCTTTTAGTAAAAATTTAAAATATATGCTACCACATCACGTACTTAGTTTGTTTTAGCATGAACTAGTCATGATCAACTATAGCGTACGAAATCTTTTTTAATGAATTATGGGTAATTTTGTTTTTCTTGGATGTTTTTAGACTTCAAGTTAAACTATTTTTAAAATAAATCGACCAGATGTATTAAAATACGTATAAAAGCTCTAGTATACAGTATAAACCTGTTACTGAAGCCACCTGTAGTGGCTTTTCATTTCTTAANTACCACAAAATTTCAGTCAAAACAAACAGTCACTCTATTACTCTACTAAGTCTTAAGTCTAGAAAGACTTTCCTGCGGGCTTTAAACCATATTAAATTAACTATGCATTACGGTGTGTGATTTGGTATACTTAGAAGGTATTAAACTAAGCAAATGATGTGGTAGAATATATTTTAAATTTTTATTAAAAGATACCACCCCCATACCCATTTTGTTTCACCTTGCTGAAGACATATTTTTGAACTATTACAACATAAGTGCAGCATATAGTGTTATATACACCCAGTAAATACAATGAAGTAAATAATTTAAATGATGAATATAGGTACTTTTAAGCAAAACTTTCTTAATGAAAATTGTATATTTGCCGTCTTGCCGTAATCCCATTACTATTTTCAAATTCAGACGAATGTTAAAACACCTTCTAGGGACAGAGGAAAAGTGATGATTGCCACCACCCTCAAGTTGCTTCGAAAACGAGATAAGATTAATGATAAATTGGTGTTATTGAACAAGGGTTATTAGGAAGAAGGATGTGTGGTGAGAGAGGTATATGTGAGAGTCTAGAACGAAGAGATAAAGAAAGCGAAGGGCTAAAGAAGCCTACCAAGTAGCAAGGCACCGGCACCACTCCCTTTGCTATGGGAGTGCATTGACCCTCTACCAGCCTCCCCATCCACTGGCTCTCCCCAACGTATAACTACTATACCTCCTGGCATGACTTGCATCCCTATTCAATTCAAAACGCCCATTGTACATTACCGTTTCTCATTCCATTTTAGTAATGAAAATCTTTATGTAGCTTTAAAAAAGGGTACGTCTGAGAGTATAATTATCATTTTGCTTACGAGTATTACTTAATGCATTGCTAATAGAATTACCTAAGGAAAGCGTCTAGACTAAATTAGTTTTGCCTTCTGAGATTTTTTGGGACTTATTACTACTAACACCACTTTATCACTTATATCTTCACACCAATTTATCATTAATCTTATCTCGTTTTCGAAGCAACTTGAGGGAAATAGGTTTCATCGCTTTTCGTCCGTCCATAGAAGATGTATTAACATTCGTTTGAAAATAGTATTGGGGTTACGGCAAATATACAATTTTTCATTTTAACATAGTTTTGCTCAAAAGTAATTTATCATTTAAGTTTTTTAATTCATTTAACTGGGTGTATATAACACTATATGCTGCACTTATGTTGTAATAGTTCAAAAATATGTCTTCAGCAAGGTAAAACAAAATGGGTATGGGGGTGGTATCTTTTAATAAAAATTTAAAATATATTCTACCACATCATTTGCTTAGTTTAATACCTTCTAAGTATACCAAATCACACACCGTAATGCATAGTTAATTTAATATGGTTTAAAGCCCGCAGGAAAGTCTTTCTAGACTTAAGACTTAGTAGAGTAATAGAGTGAATGTTTGTTTTGACTGAAATTTTGTGGTATTACTTCATCATTATGAGTAGAGAGGTTAATAAAAAGTAAAACAACAATATTGTCTCCACAATGTTATATGAATGGTTATGGATATAAAATTCTGGTGCCAATAGTGTTGTGTTATACTTTATACTTATGTTGTTGTGTTATACTTGCGTTGTACTTAAGTTGTTGTGTTATACTTATGTTGTTATGGATATAAAATCGTGGTGACAATAGTGCTGTGCTATACTTGTGTTGTACTTATGTTGTTATGTTATACTTGTGTTGTTATCAGTGCCGGATCTAGGGGGGGCAAGCGCCCCAGGCGGCACGCCCGAGGGGCGGCAAAACGAGGTGGAAAAATAAAATGATAACTAAAGGAAAAATAATGAAAAGTTCAGGGGGAAAAAAAAAAATAGTTGAAATATAATTTTTAATTATATGTATTGTAATTTTACAGTTATTTTATCCAATCTGATATA
>KZ651247.1:249903-275953 GCA_001010745.2 Gerris buenoi
CTTTTTTTTAAAAAACATTGTCAATTTTTGAAGTGCCATATCTCGGAACCTATTGATCGTACAGAGCTCCGGTTGAGCATACGCTGCTGCAAATTTACTGTACTTTAACAATATTAATAACGCCTAACATCGAGAAACACATAGTTTACGAGTTATATGGCAAAAACTAAAACAAGTACGAAATTTTTTCAGTTTTTCAGCTATTACGCAGCTAGCACAGGTTTTTCGAAGCTGCAAACTTAGGATCACACTAACCTAGCTGGTCCGAACAACATATAAAAAAAATCAGAACTACATCACACTTTGCGAATTTAGCTATTTTTTATGTATATTTGACTGGACTACAATGGTACTGCTTAATTTTAAATGATGTAGAATACAATTAATTAACAACCGCTGCTAATAGCAGAAAAGTATGGCTAGTTCAACTTATCAAACATGAATAAGTCATACACAAGATGCAATCGGACATGACTTGCTCACATATTGATCACAATATACCTTCCTAAAATAGTGAATGGAAGATGGCATTACATTCTGCATATAGAAGTAGAGGCATCTACAAATGCCATAAAGCAATGTGACGGCTAGGATTGGATTTTGGATTTGTGGTTTAGATGCGATTATTAATCGATCTGAATTAATATTTGCAGAAGTAATACTCAAATAAATAAATAAATGGTACTGATATCATACAAGTTCTAGAAATCCAGAAATGATGCAAGCATGCAACTTTATTTTGCTGTAGCCTTTCTTGACAATCTTAACCTCAAGGCTCAGTCAAACCTTCTAAAAACCATTTCGTGTACATTAACAGATATAGGTGTCGATAAAAAACGTCGGTGTGCCGTGTGCATGCGGAAGAGAAAGTGATGGACGCAGAAAATGAGCTCAGCCACACTCATCACACTCTCATCTCACTTTTAACCGATGTGTCGTGAACCCTTTGTCCTCTTATCAGTCCCAAATTTTTTGCTTGAACTCACATAATTTTCTCTTCTCACAGTCAGTTTAATGTGTCAGTTTTATGTGTCAGTTCGGTCCAAACGAAACTACATGTACAAAGTAGGCTTAAAGCTATTAAAAATTATTTACGTTATCGTCTAGACTAGAACCTAGAGAAATTTTTAAAAACTTCAAGAACATGTTCGACTATATACATATTATATTTATAACTTGAAAATATCGTACGGTTGTGGTTGAAATATATTTAATTTAATATCGTTACTGCGTGTATTGTAAAAAGTGTTTCTATTTTTAGAAACTCATTACAATTACAAATAACCTTTGTATTGGTCTCGTCTCTAAATATTACTATTTTAGATGTAATACCTTGATAACCTGTGACTCAATCATTTCTATATTTTAAACATTAACAACGTTTTTTGGTAACTGAAGCTATGTGATCGTTCTAAAGAACGAAAATATTTTGTTGTATTTTCTTTTGGAGAATTATCTGACTTAGCCTCAAGTTCTAGATACATTAGTGCAGTATGCCTTTTCGATCCATCTTTACAATGTCTGGGTATATATTTTAGTTTAAAACACCGAATCTCTTTCAACTTGTTTTTCATTTTCTGTGCAATTATACATTCTTACAATTCGTGATTGTTACCTCAAAATAAACACTTCTTTGTTTCCGTGATTTGAAAATTCGCAGGTGAAGATTCTCTTCCTTTCTGTAACTTTTTCTTCTCATTTGACAATAATAACCTAATTATACCTACACTACAACCAGGGCTCGATTTGAGGCGGAACGGCGTTCCGGGACCTCTCCCTCTCTGATAAATAAAAATAAATGATCGGCACTAAGATTTGCACTAAGAGTGTGGGTTTATGTCTAAAACTGCTTAAAATGCTGTTTTTGAACGTTTATTTTTGACATTTTTCCCGGGGAGGACCCCCGGACCCCCCTTCTATGGGGGGGGGGAGAGGGTAGGTTGCAGTTCCGGCACCTCAATTTCTAGAAATCGAGCACTGCCTACAACTACACTAAAGTTTAAGTATCTAATACCACAAAAGTTCGTTATATTCTTGACATAACAACTCAACAATATTTCTGTCAAGGACATTATCATCATCCATTATTCTAAATTATCATAATACGATTAGCAGATATTTCAAGTTAGTTCTAATATGTACTATTTATTCTTATTCACTATTTTCTTGATCAAACAAGACATTTCATGACCGACATTTACACACCCTCTTTTTCATTTTTAATTGATCCATAATTCTGATTGAACAACTTTTCTGATACACATGAAAATTATTAATCGAATATTTTATACACTCCGTGTCTACTATACTCACCATGATTTTAGAAATTTAATAAAAATGACATTTGTATTTTTTTCTCTCTAAATATTGCTATTTCAGATATAATAACTCAATCATTACCATATATATTTTTAAACAAAACTCAAAACTATAATAAAACTTTATATATATTTACATATATNCGAATGCCCAAAACTTGTTATTAAGTGATTTAGGTTCATTATTTAAAAAATGCAAATGTATTTTTTTTGTTTTTTTTTTACACTTACAACAGAACTACTATGCCTACAGGCTTTATTTTGTGCTTGCATGAAAGCCAATTAAATTTACTACAACTTCATTTCTTATTACTTTTTTCGTAGGGGCGAAATCTTATGCCGATATTCACGTCGAAACAAAAGCAATACATCGATTTTTAATTTTTTGGAAAACACTGCCAATTTTCAAAATGTCATATCTCGGTAACTATTAAACATAAAGAGTTGTCATTGGTCGTAAAATAAAGCTAATTATATTTACTGCGACTTCATTCCTTATGACTTTTCGCGTAGGTNAGTCAGTGAGTGGTATTTGGATTTTATATATATAGATTTCGTATTAATAAATTGAACCGAAAAAAATATATATTGAATTTTAACACTCATTGGTCTTTTAGAAGTGTTGAACTGATTTTATGATTAATTTTATTGTGAGATTGTACTTTGTGGTTAAAAAAAAGGCTTAAATTAACAAACATTGCAATAAAAAGCATTTGTCAGTGATTTTAATTAAACTTGTTTATGAGTGCGAAAAGTTACGTTAATTCATACAAATTTTTAATTAGGATCTCACTTCCTTATAATTTAAAAAAAAGAAAAAAAGTGCTTTGAAAGATTTATGTTTAGCCTCTTTTAACTTAAATTTCTGAAAATTATAATTAGTAAAGAACAATATTTATTTAATGACTCAAGGCTAAATAATTTTTTAAGAATGAATAAGAAACATAAAAAAAGTATAAAGAAAAACAGTTTTAAAAATCATTATTGCTGGAAGAAATATTTATAGAATAGTTAATTTTTCAGCTTGTTCATTTATTTACTATTTATGAATAATATAACATTTACAGAAAGAATTAGTATAAATTCTAAACTTTTTGCTTCCGAGCTAACCGAAGGGAACGGAAGCTATGTGATCGTTCTGAAGAACGAAAAAAATGTTAGGTCTCTGATTTCAAAAATTCCAAGACAGAAATCCGTTTCAGACATCAGGGAACATTTTTGGTTCCGTGTCTGTCTGTCGGTCTGTCACAAATTTTTGCGAACCACCATATCTTAAAAACTACACGTCCAATTTTAATGAAATTTGGGTGGTAGGTCATACTTAGCCCATTGTTGGTCCCATATAAGTTTCAACTTTCTGCGGTTATTTGTTCATCTTCTACATGCACACAAACATACATTTATTTACAGCTATATCTTTAAAAGTAATCATCTGATTTTAATGAAATTTTCATGGTTTGTCGAGAGTAGCTTGCAGATAGCACCTGCCAAATTTCAACCACCTGCGCACTTCAAATCGTACTAAATTAATATGTCTTATACTACAAAGCCTCATGGCTCACTGACTCACTGACTGACATTAATGTTTACCCACTTCCAGAAGAGCTAGAGACTTGCGGTTTGCGCCATTCGACGCGCAACGTCTACATTGTGAACCAAAATAATTATAAAAAGTTCACTTTTCCCCCTCCTTCCACCCTTAAAAAATAAAAATGGCCGACTTGATTTTTAAGCTGGTTTGAGGGCTTATTGCAGCCAAACGGTAAGTCGTACTAGAAAATGGATAACACAAGTGGTAACTGATTTTAAAAGATCTACAACTTTAGTCCTATGAGTTTTTGTCGAATCATCAACGGTTGTACCTTAAATGGTGATAATTTTGTTATTTTTTGGTTTTGTTTTTTTCCATTTTTGTCTTTGAATGGCCATAGATTCTATAATAGTTGGCCGATTTTATTTCTGATTGCGGCGATTGAATCTCACACTAATGCTCTTTAAATTGAGTATATTTTATTTCATTAGTTCATCCTACTTGCTGAGAACATGAGAGTAAACTTTTTCCCGTGCGCCGTGTCACGTGACCACTTTTTTTGGTTTTTAATATTGTGTCGTATATCATTTTAAAGGCCTTGATATGAACATTAAAGCTATTTTATTTGTTGATTTTTTAAAAATTTTGTGCATGTACTTTTGTACCGATTTATAATTTTGTTGTAGGTTAATGGGTTTAAATACTTTTTTGATATTAGGTTTTTTATTTCTAAGTATTTATTAGTTAAATTAATGCCCTTTTGTATTGTTTGTTTTTTAAAAATATAATTTTGGTACCTTTAGAGTACAGGGGTACAAATGTTAAAGTTAATCTTTTATAGTGTGATGTATATCGTTAAAAAGCTCTTGCGTCGTAGATTAATTTTTGCTATATTGTATTTTGTGTTATTTTTAGTTTTTAGGGGGAAGGGGGGGGGGATAAAAAAAATAGCTGTTTAAGGCCGGGCCACACCTGTCCGCACTGTGCCCGCACCGTATGAAGGCCGTGTGTTGTCCTAAGGAAATGTCAAAAGTAAACAAAAATAATCCAAATGTCGGTGAGAGCACGGTGCGGAAAGGTGTGGACCATGCCTTACATTTCCTTAGGTTTATTCCTCACCGAGTGTTGCCCAACACACGGCCAACACACGGCCGTCATACGGTGCGTGCACGGTGCGGACAGGTGTGGCCCGGCCTTTATACAGAGGTTTCTACGATTTGGTTGCAGTTTTATATTTTTTTATTAAATAAATTATAGATGCGCTAACTTTTGGCGCTTGTTGGAGGCTTTGTTTCTTTAACAAATGTTTAAACTTCTCCGATTTTATTAAATATTTACTGGAACAGTGCCACGCGGTTCCAACTTTTTGATATTTATGGTATTTTTCTTAATTTGGTCTTTTCTTTGCGAGGAAGCTATGTGCCACATTAATTGGCAGAGTATTTTTAACGTTACAAAGAATAGTCCCTCTAAAAAAAATGTACTTAGTAATTCTCAAATACGTCTTCGGCCACTACTGGGCCATATTAGTAATCAGTGCTAAAAAGTGAAAAACGCTTATTAAAAAAAATCCGAAAGATGGGAGTGTGGTGAGTCATGCCAAATCAATGACTGGTATAAGACTTATACCAGTGAAAAAGATGGGAGTATGGTGAGTCATCCTAATGCTAAACTAGCGACTGGTATAAGACGTATACCTGTGGGTTATGCATTATGCACATGCAAGTGAGTCTTATACCAGTCGATGTTTGATTAGCACGACTCACCACACTCCCATCTTTCGGGTTTTCTTTTACAAGCTGTTATTTAACATGCAATGTTTGTATGTATGTTCGGGTCAAATCTTGTAGCTGAATTTTAAACCACTTATCCTCAACCGATTGAATTGAAATTTTGCATACACGTTTAGTTTGGATGACAATGCTAAGTGACATCATTCAGATGTCACTATTTATCGTCATCAGATGGAAGACTAGTTATTTTTTAGCACGCCCATGATATGGGTATCAAATGAAAGGGTTTGGTGAGAATACTACGAATAAAAGCTCGTATTTAAAAATATATATTTTTTTAAATCAATTTATTTATAAACATTTTTCACTTTCTCACCACACTCCCATCTTCTTATTAATATTTAAAATTAATTAAAAGATGGGAGTTTTCACTATTCGGCACTGATAATGGTCCCGTATAGTGGCCGAAATCTGCTTTGAGTATTATAAAATGTATTTTTACGTGGAAGGGGCTGAATAATGAATAATGTTCTGTTATAATTATTGTTATTGTGATTATCTATTAATTACCCTAACACCTTTGTTTCTGATAAGGATATTAAAGGATGTACAAACTATAATTTGTCCATTGTACATTTTACATTACTTTGTATATTTACATTCGCCCTGATATCAATCAATATTTGGGTTGTTATTAATATTATACGCATTGGCGAAGATTGGAGGAGTAAGATGGGACTTAAATTTTATTTCTAGATGGGAGAGGGCATATAGATAGTCAGTTGTGGTAGCAATCAGGTTGAAATGAGACCCCCTTTCTCTACAAGGGGGGCTACATCTCGCTATAATATTTGCAACGCTACGCGTCAATGATATCACCATTTCATATAATATCGCAACTCTGTTTTGTCGTCAATTTTCGCAATAACGCTGTCATCGTCATTTACCGGTCTAATTTTCTTTACACTTTGTAAACATCATAGGTACTGTATATTTTATAATTTTGTGATAGGATTCTTATGGCGTAATTATCGATATAAATTTAATTAATAATTAATCACATGCTGTTTCATAGCTCAATTCAATTCAACGTGATAACTATTTCTGTTTTCCGTCTAATATTATAATCAATATTTCCACCTATTTGAACGATTGCATTAACCTTCAAAAAACTATTTTTATCTTTATAACCCATTTGCTATAAATATAATAATTTTTCTTTCTATATTTCCTATATAATTAGTTCTATACATTTGTATTCTCTACAGTAGTATTCTCTATTCGTATTTCTCTACAGACTGTGCCAAACGAGAGTTAGTGTGTTGACAGCGCGGGAAAAAATAAAACCACTACATTTACCTTCTTATATGATTATCCAGAGGGCAAATCTTGAGCTCTCATTGGCTCCCCACCCCATTTGCTAGTTTTTCCCGCGCTGTCAACGCACTAACTCTCGTTTGGCACAGACTGTAATTGTTTGTCACGATGGGTTGCTTCCTTTTCTGGAGTTATCTTCAGGAGGGAATTATTTGACAGAATCAACTTTATCATCAAAAATCAACCGTGAAAGCTTATACACTAAAACAATAATGATTATACTTTGTATTATATTATATTCTAGATTATACCTTGTAGAATCATATTCGAAGGTTTTAATCATGTTTTTATCGGTTTGGGGTTTAAGTAATTTGATGTTATTGCTAGGAAGTCATTAATAGAATCTTTCCCCTTTGAAGAATTTTTATTAGAACGCATATCACGAAATTTATTTTTTTTAGAGGTCGAAGGGCAAATGTGTCATTTCCTGATCTCATCTCGCATTCCAGAAATTTATATGAAAAACGCACTATCAAAAAATTAGATAAATATGAAATTTTAAGATTGTTTTCAGATTACTATACAATACATACGTACTATTATAATGTATTACGCCTAATATTATTTGTGATTTGATATTTATTTCGCTATTTTTAAAATAGTTCTAATAATAATATTTGAAATAAAATAACACAATAACCCCGACATAACAATAGAGTGTTTACGCTTGAGGAATTTGAATGATGTAAGTTTGTTCGTAACAGTTTGTTTGACATTACGTAATTATTTTTTGATATTGTTTAGATAAGAGGTAAATCTTAAACTGGGCTTTATATTTCCGACCTCTACTTATACTTCAGGGTCGATATTTTAACGTTATCGAATCATTAATACAAGTGGCGTAATAAAAGCAACGTAATAGCTTATACAGCAGTGTTTTTGATTAAACTTAACTCGTCTAACTCCTTTTCATTTTAGCTTTAGCTGTATTTATAGTATCTATTTCAATAATGACAAGGATAGACACCTATAAATAATCACCTCTCAAATCTCAATTGCAGTAAGCCGGTTTTTAGGAAACAAACAATCTTCTTAGTTCTTAGTTCCTAAATCACTTTGAAATCGTTCACTGGCATTGTTTCCTACCCAAATACTCACTTATTTTCAAGATGGCGGCCATTTATGTACTACTCCTATGGCCAAACCCCACCTAATAACTTATTAATCGCTATAATATCTCGGAAACTGTTAATTCTAGAAGCACGAATTTTGCTGCAAAGCCCCACTATGAAATTATATTTATTGATCCGTCATTTTTATTCAAAATGTCGGTAATTACCTTCAAATATCTATAGTAGCTATGTATTCCAAACTAAATGATCTAGAAGAACCTTGAATTTTTAAATTAGTTACTCCCTATGTATGGCATATAAATGTTCAATAAATGGGTTGTGGATCTGACTTTTAAATTGAAAATGGCGGCCATACACAATTCACATGTTTAGAAGCAAAGTCCCTTTAATAATTAATGTATTCATGACTGTTTCTCACTCTTTTTAGCACTATTTCGGCTCTTAATAGCCAAACTTCAAATAGTTATTCCTTTACTGATTTAGATGTTGACTAAGCAAGGTTTTTTACGATCCACCATTTTAATTCAAAATGGGCATCATGGAGATTGTAATGTCTGAGAACCCCTTGATCCTTGATCAGGTATTTATATCTGCATTCTTTATCACTTATTACTACTACCATCTCTTATGTCCCACTTTATTAGGGCCTTAAAATGTGAAAATTAGTTACATCTTATGACATAAATATCTATGTTCTATGACGGGATATTGCAATCTAACTTTTTATTTTAAATAGTGTTAAAAGTCCCATAACTCACCTATTCATCACTATACCTAGGAAGTCGTGAACACCTAAGTTGCAAAACTTCGTATAGTACCTACCATTTATAGTTAAGATGTTGTTTTTTTCTGATTTGAAATTTTAATTCATATTGACTGACAGTAATTTTTGAGATATAATATCTTGAGATCCACTTAACTAGGACCTTAACATTTGGAAATAAGTAATTTCTTGAGACATAAAAATTTCCTGTAAACGGAATTTTTAATCTGCTGTTTAAATACAAGATGGTGCCATATACTACATATGTATTATACAAAAAACTATTTTTAAGCCAACTATGTTTTACTAAATCTCTTTATGTATATACCTACGTATTTTATATTTATTCATAAATTATAAATAATACCATAGTCGTTCTTCAGGTCAACACATTGATACAACTTTGAGTATCAATATATAATAGATTTCAGTATTAAGTATTTATATAAAGCTTGCCACTATGTGTATCGCCTCCGGTACAATTTTGCCTATTGTCTCTAGAAAGTTTGCATGTTTAATTATTCAATTTGAATCCCTATAACTTTGACATTGATGGTACATTTGACAAATACATTTTTGTCGATTTTGCTTCGGGGTATGTTTTTTTGAACATGTATGCCGTATGCCAAATTAAAGCGAAATCGGCTCTGTAGATTAGATTCCAAGCGATTCAGGTGACCTCAAAACGTGTAAATCCATCTAATTCTCAAAATCGAATTTTGCGCTATGAAAATTCTTATACATATATATTCTGCGTATATAAGGAAGTAATATGGGGGTGTTGGTTTTCGGTTTCTTTTATGTCTTAAAAATAAGTTTTTAGGGTAAAACTCTTTTGACGAATTTCAGGAAAAGTTTGTTGGAAAAGACCCGATTAGGTTGTGGGTATAAGGATGAAGAAATAAGGGTGGGTTCTGGGAAACACCCACTATCGGTTTCCTCTTTACTCCCACTCAAATAGAGCCCCATAGAGCCTCGTGTCTCCTTTCTAAACAACCCCTTCTAGTATTACCAGGAAATTCAAGTTAAAAAAAGATCTACAATAAGGGTCGCAATTTGATTAGTGTACGTGGGTGTATCGCATTGCGTCAACGAGGTTGGCAACGCTAAATGGTGGGTTGGTCTTAAATGGATTACTCAAAACATTGTTTTCAAATATGGCACAATTATATACGTCTATAAATAAAATTAAATTGAATGTAAAATTATTCTGGACGCAATGTAAATATTTAGATGAGATAAATGATATTATGTTATCTGTGCTTACATAGATATAATTTAAGGTTAAGGAATATAATTATACTTTATTTGAAAAGTTATTTTAATAACACATAATAACTATAATCCATAAATATAAACAATTAATCTGCACATAAAGAATATTTACCAGCTAGTAATCAATTGGAATTGAGGGTTCCCCATAATCAAGAACCTTTTTACCCGCCCTAAAATACTCTAGCCCGCAATTGTTTTGCTCAACCTCAAAGTTTTTGGTTTCTATATCCTGCCAGCACCAAAAATTAGCCTAGCCGGGATCCAATCACAAATTTTAGTTGTTCTACTTTATAACTTGAGTAATATGTCTTTAGTAATTAATATAAATAATTATTAAATGTGTTATAGTAATTATATTAAAAATATTTATAATTATTTATTTCTATATTTCCCGGGCTTCGGACTGCATTGTTCATTTAAACCCAGTACAAATTTTTATTTATAACTTAAATTTACAAAACTAAATTGTCACTAAGAGAATACACAAAAGAATTATTTTTAGATTACGTCTTCAATTAAAGACCTTTTATAGTGTACCTAGTGCTAAAAAAGAAAATTAAGTGTAGGTGTGTCAGGTACACTGGGGTACAGGGGCACAAAAGTAAAAGTAATGTACGCCCTTCATTATGTTTGTCGTTGGAAAGCTCTTTAAGCAGTTCTGTAAGTACACAGTAATTATTATTAAGTGCACTTTTATCTATTTTCTAGTAGAATGGAAAAAAGAAATAAATTAATTTTTAATTAAAAATTAGCAGTATTACTATACTTTTTTGATCCGATTTGAATGGAACTCGGTATACATACCTTATTTCGTTCCAGAAACAAGATACAAGATTAACAAAATAATTTTAAGCTTAAAATTATCTGTTGAAAAGCTCTCAAAGAAAATAATAATTGTTGAAATGTACAATTTTGTCATATTTTTATTTTTCAGGAAGTAAGATTAGAGAAAAATTGTTTTTACGAGTTTGCCTATTCATAGGATTTAAACAAAAAGGATTTTTTTTTTTTTTACTATTCTTTTCGAATCCTTTAACTATACCTCATTTGCATATATTTATTTTTGTAACTTGGATTATTTTTAACTTTTTCAACGAATCATTTCACAGGGGTTTAGCTAGGTCAATTTTTTGGATAAAAAAACCTCAACACACTGTATTGTTGATTAAGAACAGTTACGATCCAATGGAGCCATTTTGCCTACACTGCCTTCCATAAGCTAAATCTGGAAAAAGCTTGTTCGGCATGAGAGAATATAGAGCTCCGTCTTTTATTTCAAATATAGTTAAAAGAGAGGTATTTATAAGTGATTTATCGGTAAAATTTGTATTTAATAATTACGGTTTTTTGCGGAAGTTTTTAAGTGTATAAGTGTTTTTTTTTTTTTCACAAACATGTTGCTCATGTTGTAGGCTTAATTTCATCGAAAAATATTGAGTAGAACCAAAGTTATTGACAATTTTATAAATAAATAAATAAATCTAAGAAATTAGGATGACTAAATGTATAGTGACAAAATCCACTGATTCAGTAATCTAAATGTTAGGTACTTTAAGACTACATAAAAACGCGGAACTTTGCGTTTAGTCGGAATTGACACAAACTGACTGGGAAAATCCGAAAAGTCAATTTTCTTTACCTACTTGGAAAATTTAAGCTGGGAGACGCCACTTTATAATATTTTTCCCATTCTAAAATTAATGCATATTTAGTTTCATAAAAGCTATTAGCTTATTATGAATGAAGGTTGCTATAGGGTTCAAATTACAATACTATAACTATAGATATAAATATTGACATCTACGAGAGTTCTAACGATATAAATCAAATCATCCACACATCTCTGTTCTTCTCATTTCTAAATTCTATTTTTTTAGATCCTCCTCAAATCTATCCAAGCTTTAATTTTTTACCTTTATTATTTTTTTATTAGTTTTTATTAGCCTTAATCATGTATTTCTCAATATTTTGTTAGTTTAACCTAATTAGGTGTACAGGTTTATTTTTGAAATGGTAACAAAAATGAAAGTGATATAATTTTAGGTTTCTGTACAAAGTAAAAGAACAAACCTTATATAACGGCTCTGTCTGTCCGTCTGTCTGTCCGTTGGCTTGTTTCAATTCATAAACTACTATAGCTAGAAACATGAACTTTGGCACACAGGTACATCTCGGCATTTTAGACAAGTAGACAAATTTGGGAGATTTCTAAGATGGCGGCCCGGCCAATATGGCGGGTGACTAAAAAAAGTTTTTAGTTACCATGGCATGTTATACATAAATTTAAAGGTCCTAAAGTGTAGAAAAAGAATATACAACTATTAAAATAATACACGTAATATTTTCAAGATGGCGGCCAATATGGCAGGCGACTAAAAAAGTTTTTAGTCACCATGACATATTATACATCAATTTAAATTTCTTGAAGTGTATAGAAAAAGAATATGCAACTATTACACTTAATAATTAACCTTTATCGTACAGAAACCGGCCATTTTCGCCTCGCGTACTTACGTGAAGCGTGCCTTACTTGTTTACTTTAAAAAAGGTTGGAGTTGATTCTCAAATATTATAGATTTTTATTATTTTCCAACGTACTAACGACAGATGTTACTAAATACCAAATTGAGGTCCTTAAGCAAACACGAGGACCCTACACTACAAATTCCTGAGCTTGTCTGTCTGTAAGGCATCAGATCTCCGAATGTACCAAACTCAAAAAATTTGAAAGTTTTGCGTGAATGTTTAGTTATGTTAGGAGTAACATTGGCCAAATACTGGTAAAAGATAGGAAGCTCCAAAAAATTATCTTTAAATTAACAAGTGATTGAAGAAGAGTTGAAGGAGGAATGTTTTAAATTAATTATAACTTTCTTATCTAACATTATCATTGTATTTGAGCGTTTTACTTCAACTTTTTTTTATCCATTGCTCCTTTCGAATCTCATTGAGTTAAAAGTTTTTTGAAAAGCAAGGCAGGATCTTCATGTCAGATTGGATTTATCAATGACAGCCCTACTTGTTGGGAACATGTTGTAGGACGGAGTGACAGAGCATGTTGGCTATAGCTGGCTAGTAGCTATAGCTAGTATAGTATAGATAGGGGAATGGAGGGGAGATATCTCTCTCACAGCTGTGAAATGTTGACGCATGCGTAGAGTTCTCCCCTCTCCTCGGACCTCCTACCCTAGGCACCCGTGCCGCCCGACTTCAGTCTGTTCTTGCCTGCTCAGTACTCCGTTAACTCTCTTCGCTGCCGGAGCCTCTAAACACCCAGACCATAATCTTCACCAAAATTTCACTCGCGTTTTTCCCTCCCCCCCTCTTTTTCTGTTTTTAATATATTTTGATTTTATTGTGGAGGCCTTAGTGCCGGTGGCCGCCAAATTGTTTTTACGTGTGTTATGTCCTGTTGTACAAGTTATCGGTGTGCCTGTTTAGTGGCTAGTCACCGTTCCATGCTGGATACCTATACGAGATCCGACGGAGTCTCATTCTCTGACGAAGAGACCCTCAAAGTTTCACACTTTCCCAGGCAGGTATGTACGATTTCCGATATTTTTCGGAAATTTTTACTAAAAATTCTAACACTGAAAAAATAATGTAGGCGGCGCCCCGGCGCCCGCCTTCTGGAAACATCGTAAACTAATATGAAAATAACTGAGTCATGCTGCTCCCAAATCAAGCATTCCGAACTTACTTTTCTGTTTCTGTTCTTTACAAAAAGGAGTAAAGTAATTTCCATATCTACAATGTATACAAACAAACCGCTAACCCGCAAAAAAATATTATTTAAATACTTGAATACGGTAACCTGTAAAAAGCGGCTTACCCTCCCCAAGCTTGGGGGGTTAAAAGCCACCTCTACAACTAGAAATTTCCACACAATGAAATTCGATACTATGATATTAAATTGTTTCTATATTACTCTCTATAAATGATAAAACATTATTTTTTATATTGATATAAAAATAAGAACCAAATTGTTTAATTGCTTTCAACACGACTGAAGCATCAAATTTTTAATTTAATAAACAAAACTTTTAAACCATTGTGGTATTATACAAATAAATGACTATATCATCAGTTAAAAGTTTAACACTTTTCTTACTAAATTTTAATCTTTTGACTATCTCACATTAATCTTACCTTCACCCTTTCACGGTTGAAAGTCTGAAAGTACATTTTATATTAAACGCTTTTATTAAATGCAAGGCCGAACTGTGCAATCTTCAACAGGCTATTATTGTTACTGCAATGATTGTGTTATCCGCTTTTTTGAGCGTTACTTCATAGTGATAATAGTAAACGCTTATCACTCAATCAAATTTTATCATTCAATAAAATATATAGATGTTATTATTAAGAAATCTNCTCGTATCGAACAGTTTTTTACAGTTAAGTGCAACTCGTATCGAACAGTTTTTTTTACAGTTAAGTGCAACTCGTATCGAACAGTTTTTTTACAGTTAAGTGCAACTCGTATCGAACAGTTTTTTACAGTTAAGTGCAACTCGTATCGAACAGTTTTTTACAGTTGAGTGCAACTCGTATCGAACAGTTTTTTACAGTTAAGTGCAACTCGTATCGAACAGTTTTTTACAGTTTACTCTATTATTGAGAAGTGAAGTACAGAGATTTTTTGAATCCAGAGGTTTCTAACCCATTGCAGGATCATTTTATGGGAACAGATAATTATTAATGCCATTTGCAACTCACTTATCCACATACCTATTTTACCGAGATCATTCCTGTAGTAATGGTTATGTATTAAACTTTTATAATATTATAATACTGCCTCTAATTAAATGCTTTTAGACAATATTAATAAAAATAAAATATGAACATAATTAATTGAGTATGTGTATCATTTTTTAAAAAAAGTTTTGGGAGAATTCGTAGCTTTGAGCTTTGAAAGTTCTACCGGCGTCAAACAAGGGCGAAGCCCGGCGGGTTAACCAAACTAAAATTTGTGCGTCAGGTCTACATGATGCCTTCCCGTATATTTAATTTAAAAGTTTTCAGATTTTAGTGTCAGTAATTAATTAAAATGTAAATCATTTTTAGTTTTCATGATCTTTAAACATTTTTTGTTGAAAAATGATAGCATATCCTTTTATTACATAACTTTGAATTATTCGAAGACTTGTGCTTTCTACTTCTTGACTATTTTGTCCACAAGATATTGTGGAAATTCAATAATGTTATTTATAGTTGTATATCAATTTGCAGCAGTTATAATCATATATCAGCAAAGTTGTTAAAGCATTCCGGGGTAAACGAGATAGGTGGATCGATCCCCAGCGGCGGCGGTGTGCATTTTTATCCCTCTTTCTACATCCTCTTTAATAATATACAATCTTCCATATTTTATATCTTCTGAGGAACTTTATTCATGTTCCTTGTTATTTATTTTAACTTATTCATGTACGTAGTTTGTATAGAATGAAAGGATTGTATAATTATTGTGTAGAACAAATATTTTTATTTTTTCATGTTTTATTTTTATCTCATTAATAAGTTGTTACAATTGGGAGGGGTAAAGAAACATTAATGATCACTCATATGCGTATATTGTGTTGTCGCGAACATTCGATTATGAGATTTTTATTATTTTACACGTTTCAAGTCCCCCTGAGTATGTGTTTGGTATTTGTCTTCAGAAAAAAAATCTGAGAGAAGAAAATCTAGGAATGAATATTAGACCTCCTTAAAACCGAAAAAAGTGATGAATTATTTATTACGGTTCTGACAATTTTAATTAAAAATAAATTCAATTTTTAAGTTTTTGGTAGTATTCATACTACGGAACGTTTAAATTTTAATTAAATCAAATGGCTAGAGCACCCGCACACTGGAAATGAGGGGGAGGTCCGTGGTTCGAATCCCGGCGCTGAAGTCTATTTTTCTCTGACTGTCTCCCTTTGTAAATAGTAATTATAATTTGATTTAAATTAAAAATAAATGTAAAATGTAGTCAATTTAAATTTGAATCCAACCGGTAATCTAAGTCGTTTTCCTTAAAACAATCTAGTTCTCCTGATAAAATAGTTATTTCTGGAAAGGGCGAGAGGTCTGGTTCGATTCCCCGCCGGGGATAAATTATTTTTTTGGTACATTTTGATTAAATGTTCAAATATAACCACGAAAACCCGAAACAACTAACGAATGGAAAACACTTACCCAGTAATTATGTACTAGTGTTTAATTACTATGATAGAGTTAAGTACAACTCGTATCCAACAGTTTATTTCAGTTGAGTACATCTCGTATCGAACAGTTTTTTACAGTTATATACAACTCGTATCAATCAGTTTTTTACAGTTAAGTACAACTCGTATCCAACAGTTTTTTACAGTTAGGTACAACTCGTATCCAACAGTTTGTTACAGTTAAGTACAACTCATATCGAACAGTTTCTTATAGTTAAATACAACTCGTATCGAACAGTTTTTACAGTTCAGCACAACTCGTATCGAACAGTTTGTTACAGCTCATATCGAACATTTTTTTACAGTTAAGTGCAACTCGTATCGAACAGTTTTTTACAGTTAAGTGCAACTCGTATCGAACAGTTTTTTTTACAGTTAAGTGCAACTCGTATCGAACAGTTTTTTTACAGTTAAGTGCAACTCGTATCGAACAGTTTTTTACAGTTAAGTGCAACTCGTATCGAACAGTTTTTTACAGTTAAGTGCAACTCGTATCGAACAGTTTTTTACAGTTAAGTGCAACTCGTATCGAACAGTTTTTTACAGTTAAGTGCAACTCGTATCGAACAGTTTTTTACAGTTAAGTGCAACTCGTATCGAACAGTTTTTTACAGTTAAGTGCAACTCGTATCGAACAGTTTTTTACAGTTAAGTGCAACTCGTATCGAACAGTTTTTTACAGTTAAGTGCAACTCGTATCGAACAGTTTTTTACAGTTAAGTGCAACTCGTATCGAACAGTTTTTTACAGTTAAGTGCAACTCGTATCGAACAGTTTTTTACAGTTAAGTGCAACTCGTATCGAACAGTTTTTTACNATTTAAATTATAAATAACTAGTTACAAATGCTCGAATTTAAATTATAAATAACTAGTTATAAATGCTCAAATTTAAATTATAAACAACTAGTTATAAATGCTCGAATTTAAATTATAAATAACTAGTTACAAATGCTCGAATTTAAATGTTAAATAACTAGTTACGAATGCTCGAATTTAAATTATAAATAACTACTTACAAATGCTCGAATTTAAATTATAAATAACTAGTTATAAATGCTCGTATTTAAATTATAAATAACTAGTTACAAATGCTCGAATTTAAATTATAAATAACTAGTCACAAATGCTCGAATTTAAATTATAAATAACTAGTTATAAATGCTCGAATTTAAATTTTAACTATTTCTTCTAATGGTTGAATTTAAATTTTAAATAACTATAGTTAGAAAGGTCGAATTTAAATTATAAATGGTCGAATTTGAATTATAAATAACTACCTGGTTAAAATGGTTGAATTATAAATAGCTGGTTGAAAACAGTTTCACTGTAAAGCTATGTATCAAATATTTTAAATTACTGATAGCTAGATAAAGTAGACTAAATACGTCTTCGTTAAAACATTCCCTCTATTTCTATTAATAGTTCAACAATAACCTGGATATTTTGTAAAATAATCTTAATATCAAAATTTCGTTTTAGTAGCTAAATGGCATAATTCTAAATCCAAGATGGTGGTCTAGTTATTTTTGAAGTTATGGGTATCAAATGAAAGGCTTTGCTGAGAAGAATGTGAATAAAAGCTTGTTTTTAAAATTGGTTTTCAATATTAATTTAATATTTACGTGTATCATGTTTTGCATAACTAAATCTAAAATCTGATTTATAAATATGGTGAGGGAAAAATAAAATAAGATTTGAAATATAATCAAAATTAACAACTATTAAAATGTATTGAATTAAGTATAACTTAAATTACAAAATTGTAAAATGTAATTATTTCTTAGGCTTCGAAGCAGATCTAATTTATCAACCAATATCTACTAAAATAATTAATTAGTTTATTCACTTACTATTAAATTGAATCCGTTTTGATTGATTCTATTTAATATTAAATTAAACATTACTGCTATTAAAAATTTGGGTTTAGACAATAGTTATACGGAGTCTATGCCTCCTACTTTTTTAATGCTCCTTTATTTATTTTAACCTTTACTTTATAGCATTGTGCTATAAATAAATCTTTATTCGTATTGTGTGTTTGAATTAGTTTATATATATATAAAAAAAAAAAAACTAAATCAACCAAGTGGCATTGTGAAGAGAAAAAAATCTAATCTAAGACCTTAAAGCATAACCTTCATTGATTCTTCTTCTTCTTCCGGGTTTTATATGCGAGGGCGCGGGCGGGGTCCCTTCTGTGAGAACTCGATAAAACTTCTTCACTCGTGACTTCAACCCGAGCTCTATCATAGTATAAAACTATGATGTACTATTCCTATTCCATCAAATATCTCCGATGGGAAACCTTTTATTTAGTTATTTGGCTGGACAGAACTTTTATTTTTAACTTTAACTTTATTATTTATTATAAGCATTTACCATATTTTTGAATTGTTCAATTAAGCTGTGACTTTAGTATTTTTTTAAAACCTTAAAAGATTCTTTCGATATTATCACAATAAGGATGTTAAAAAGATTCGTTAAAATGGAAACGAAAAAAATCAAATTGGATGTATAACCTACATGTAACCTCCCCTTCTAATTTAAACTGTATTCCTGGATTTAACTGTATTTAAACTTCCGATTAATTATTAATATTTATAAAAATGAATATCTCTATTCTACTCCTCGCTTCGATAGTATTAAAATAAGTAGGTATATTAAAAGGGAGTTTAAAATTCTAATTGGATGTATAACCTGTTACATGTAACCTTCCCTTCTCATTTAAACTGTATTTCTAATTAATTATTAATGTTTATAATAAATTAATATCTATATTCTATTCCTCGCTTCGATATTATCACAATAAACATTAAAGAGAGCCTTTAAACAAATTAACCCGAAGAAATTCGGATTTGATGCATAACCTTTTCTTTTATTTGTAACCTTCCCTTCTCATTTTTTCTGATTAATAGAAATTCTAATAGGTAAAAGTGAGTGGGTCATCTGCATTAGTTTTAGAAATACATACATTATACATAATAAGTTTCTCCAGATTTATTTTGTTAATTATAGTTCAGAGTTCAGACTTTCTCTGAACTTTAACTAATTGACAATTACTACGTTTCCATAATCTTATAAAACAGTTTAAAAAACGGTTTTATAAGATTAAAAACCGAGGTAAGATTAAAAACCGAGATAATGAGATTAAAACCATGAATACCTGTATTTTTACCTCCTGTAAGAAAAGATGATCTGTCTAGATTGATATTCCTTCTAAAACTTTGATTGAACTCACTTATAATACGGTTTCTTTGGCGTGGTCCATCGAAGTAATAAGAATGTATCATTTTTATTTCCAAATTTAATTTTACTTAAAAAAAACTCAAGGAAACTCTTCTTATAATATAAAATTAACAACAAAAAATGTTTTTACAAGTATTTTTTATCGGAAAACTAAAAATTTACAATGAAAGAACAAAAAAAAAGTCTAGAGTTCGAAAGAAACTTTCTTTAAACGTTTTCCTAACCTTTGTCTGCATCTACTTAGTACCAACATAACAACAACAAATTTTCCTTTATATTTTTATTTTTTTAATTTAATTATTAATTATTGTTCTTAAGTATATAATAATAATAATTATCTTTCATACATAATCAATTTAATAAACCAGAACATGTTTTAATTAGTAAAGGAAAGATAAAAATGGGACGATATGGTAAAGAACAGCTGATCAAACTATCGTCTAAAAATAAACAAACTCTGTGTCATTCTACATTCCGTTGGATGGAAATAATTGTAAACCACGAAATATAATATTAAACTCGAAATATAAAAGTTTTTGTTATAATATTCATTTGTCTAAGACCTACGACTGATACGCTTTTATCTACGATTGTGATACAAAATATAAACATTTCTTTTCTCTATTTAGATGCGTACAAAGTGATTCTTTTCGTAGTTGTATTCTTGCATGCGGGTTTGTCAATACTTTCGGAAAGTGCGGAAATGAAGAATTCTTCAACTTATCGTGTGATTGCGTGTTTGTTTACATTTGACAAAACTAATTTGCTGTTTGTTATATTAAAATAATTGTTTTTTTTTTCTGTATTTATTATTAAAATCCAACAATCGTCGCTAAATTACGTTACGCAACTCGTGCGAAAACTGCATTTTGCTTTGATCGTGTGGTTTTACTACCCCCGCTCTCGCTTGGGTGCTAACTTCACACTCACATGCAAAATCGTGTACTTTTCGCACTAGACGCGTAATGTACTATTTTACCTCCTCCCTCTGCACTGTTATCTATTATAACTTACTTTTTATTTATTTATATTTAATTATAGTTTTAATCAATATGTTAAAGATTATTTTTACTTGCCGGATTTTTGTTTTAGTACTTCGTACTATTGAATACTGAATAAGATACAGGTAATAGGGGAGCATTCGAAATCAAGATTTGAGATGATATTTCAAAAAACATTTTTTGTGCCATTGTTTAGTGGTAACACTAATACTTGCCAGAGCGGGTAAATTTATAGTTATAAGTTATAGTTTATAGTTCAACCTTATTTTAATAACTTTTTACTTTCTCATATAAAGAGAAAGTATTGTGATGGCGCGAAAATTCGATTTTGAGATTTTGATAGATTTACACATTTTGAGGTCCCCTGAGTCCAAAAAAGTGGTTTTTAAAAAATGTCTGTCCGTCGTCTGTCGTCTGTCTGTCTGTGCAGACGCCTGGAGCCTAAACTACTGGGCCGATTTTGACGAAATTTGGCATACACGTTAAGAAAAATCATACCCCGAGGCGAAATCGAGAAATGAATTTTAACTCCAAATTTGAGGGCGCTACCCCCAAAAACTCTGAAAAAACACGAAAAAAAATTATTTCTCGAAAACGGTTCCGACGATTTTGATTAAAAAATTCTAAAATGTAGTCAATTTAAATACGAATCTAATGATAAAAGCCGTTTTCCCGGGAAAAATCTAGTTCCGGAGAAAATAGCTTAAAACACGGATAGAGAGAGCCCGGGTTCGATTTCCCGCCCGGGGGAAGTTATTTTTATGATATTTTTGATGAAATTTCCATTAGTAATTAAATGTACATATATGAGAAAGTTTGTCTGAGTTGTCTCTGACCGTTTTTTTTATCAGCAATAATTGATTTTTGCTCTGTCCAATCAAGGAAGAACCTCCCCTTTACACCAGGTTTTAGATTTAATTTAATCCAACCCTCCTATTTAAGCTTTATTCCTGTTAAAACTTATAATAAAAATGCACACATTTATTGTTATACATATATAACGAAGTAAGATTTACCATACAGTAGAAATTTTAAATAAAAGTTTTATTATATTATTTTTCTTCTGCTACTTGTTAGTTTAAAGTGAAAGGATCTCTTTTACTATACTAACATACTTGTGGTCACCTACTTCTTGATGGAAAACCCTTTTTCTTTTAGTTTTATATTCTTTTTATATATTTATTCTCCTCTTATATGTTTCTTTTATACCTTTAACACCGTTCCAAATATCATTATTTTCTTTTTCACTTTATACATCTTTTTATATCAATTCTCCCGTTAAGTATGGGTCATTCTATGACACAGCTCACAGATTGTCATAGAGGACATTGCCCTACTCACACCAGACACCTGAAATTTCCATTAGTAATTAAATGTACATATATGAGAAAGTTTGTCTGAGTTGTCTCTGACCGTTTTTTTTATCAGCAATAATTGATTTTTGCTCTGTCCAATCAAGGAAGAACCTCCCCTTTACACCAGGTTTTAGATTTAATTTAATCCAACCCTCCTATTTAAGCTTTATTCCTGTTAAAACTTATAATAAAAATGCACACATTTTTTGTTATACATATATAACGAAGTAAGATTTACCATACAGTAGAAATTTTAAATAAAAGTTTTATTATATTATTTTTCTTCTGCTACTTGTTAGTTTAAAGTGAAAGGATCTCTTTTACTATACTAACATACTTGTGGTCACCTACTTCTTGATGGAAAACCCTTTTTCTTTTAGTTTTATATTCTTTTTATATATTTATTCTCCTCTTATATGTTTCTTTTATACCTTTAACACCGTTCCAAATATCATTATTTTCTTTTTCACTTTATACATCTTTTTATATCAATTCTCCCGTTAAGTATGGGTCATTCTATGACACAGCTCACAGATTGTCATAGAGGACATTGCCCTACTCACACCAGACACCAGACCACTTAGGCAATTTAGACTTACAAAAAAAATAATCTCTTAAAAAAAAAGATACAATATCTAAGTGTTTAACAGTCTAAGTTTCAACACAGTTACATTCTGACTTCCCTTTTATTCTAGCTGTGTACTTATATGTATATTTACGTACATATTTATATTTTATTTGTCAGTGAACGAGTTAACGACTGGCTCCTTTTCCACATGTACTACTGTCTCATGTGAATCTTTAGTTATCCAGACTACAAGTATAATTTTATTAATAATGTGCCCGTATATGTGATGGGTGGACTCTTGGCGCCTGTATATGACCCAGCCCAGACAGTTTCAATTTTTTATTTTATTTTATTCTCACCAGTTTTATTTTTTTCCTAATTCATTTTTAACTACTGACTATCTGCATAATATANGTATATGATGTCCTAAAACTAAATCTCACGGATTTAGCCAGTTGGGAAAGTCACTATGAACTAACATGCTGGGGAGGTAAAATAAGTAAAAAAATCATTAAACTAGCTCTCCCGAAAAATTTAAATTTGGCACATAGTGCCCTTTACCTCCCATACACAGACATATTCAATTGGTGTGTTGGTTTTTAATATTATTTACAGTAGGTTTCTTTACCATAATCTATTTTATATGTTCTCTATTTTGTTAAAGAAATGCCTAACTTGTAACTAATAATCAAATCAAATCTTGGATTATTTAAACGTTAAAATATTGGTGTTATATTGAAGTGTACAAATTTAATTGTTGAGTTAGTTTTTTAACATTATTTACAGCAGTTTTCTTTATTATCGTCTATTTTATGTTCTCCATTTTGTTAAATAAATAATCAAACTAGTAACTAAAATAATCAAATCTAATCTAAATATTGGACGTTATATTATATTTATTGAAGTTTACAAATTTAATTGTTAAGTTAGTTTTTTTATAACATTATCTACAGTAGGCTTCTTTACTTTTTACCAATTTTATTTTATTTCAAGGTCTACTTTTTTTTAAATTAAAATTGTATTTGTTATATTATATGATGTAATAATTAAAAGGTTATACCTTCATACCAATAACAAAAATAAGCAAATTGTGTTTGCTAATATTAAAAAATTATTATATACAAATTTATAACTTACCTATTACATTATACATTTTACAAAATATAAGCAAATTGCTTTATTATGTATAACTTACGAAAGGTTATATTTTATATATATTTTTTTTGTTATTGCACAAATTTGAATTTAATTTGTAATCACTTTTAAAGAGACACATGTTTAAAATTGAACGTCCTATATAAATTTAAAATAATTTTTAAAAAAATACTTTCACACTTAACGCAATCATAGAGGCAAAAGTAATTATAAAAACCTCAGAACTATTATTTTTGCGATTCGCATTTAAGTTGGTTTTTAAAAAGAGAGATTAAAAGTAAAATTTAGTTTGTAAAAATAAATTTTTAAAATTATAAAAATACTGCATAAAGAAAATTCTTTTTATGTTGATGTAACAGAAGGTGGTTTTTTATCTTTCGATATTTAAATTTATACATTATTCTAAAAAATGTTAAATGTTCTAATTTGAACATTTAAATCTTCATTTCTTCTCAGAAATAAATAAATCAAACGGACCCTCTATTTTTATAGATAATCGTTTTAAAACAATTATATGATTATTATCACTATGTATTTATGTTTGCAGAGTGTTTACTTTGATAAAATTGAAAGAAAATCAAAAGTCATCGGTCTGTCATAGATTTTTTTACTTTCTCGTAAAAGTAAAATTATTGCGATGACGCCAAAATTTTATTTTGTGATTTTTGATGGATTTACTCGTTTTGAGATTCCCTCAAAATGATGGGAGTAAAAAAAACGTGTTTTTTAACAAATGTCTATTTGTCGTATGTGCAAACGCGTGAAGCCTAAACTACTTGGCCGATTTTGACAAAAGTTGGCATACATGTTCAGAAAAATCATACCGGAGGCGAAATCAAGAAATAAATTTTAGCTCCAAATTTGGGGGCGCTATCCCCAAAAAAATTTAAAAAAATATTTCTCGAATACGGTTTCGACTATTTTGATTAAAAAACTCTAAAATGCCCATTTATATTTGTGTCAAACGATTGAAGCCTTTTTCCCGGGAAAAAGTCTAGTTCCTGAGCAAATAGCTTTAAACGCGGACGGAGAGAGGCCGGGTTCGATTCCCCGCCGAGGAGAAGTTATTATTATAATAAATTTTGATAAAATCTACAATAATAAATTAAATGTACCTGCGAAAAAACGAAAACTAATTAATGGAAAACACTGGGCGTAATTAATATATGAACTCGTATATGAGAATGTTTGTCTGTGTTGTTTCGGACCGATTTGTTCTATTTTATAATATTAAATAGGGTAGGTAAGGGTGGGATAGATAAAACCTTGAACTCTGGCTCGGAACGAAAATTCGATTTCTATTCAAAAGCCTAAATAAATAAATGAATTCAGTCGCTATTAATACTTGCCTTTATGTACAAATATATAAATGTATTATTGGCGTTTCAATGTTTTTTTGTTTTTTTTTTTGTTATTGATAAGTTCAATTATTATTATTTAAATGATCAATCATGCGAGTAACTCTGTTGGGAAAAACGATGCTTAAAATTCCACTTATAAACCAAGTGTAAAAACAGCACATTTTTTTCCCATGGTATTAAATTAGATCGTAGGTTATTATTTATCTAAAAATTCAATCTTTTTAACCTCCACTTTCTTTGTCACGCAAGAAAGTATACCTTTAAATAAAAGAATATCAAAGAACTTTAAGTCAAGTAAAGAAAACTTGTCTTTATTTGTTTCTAATTTAAAATGTTGTAATACGATGTAACAGGTTACGTATGACAGCTCGAATGTTTTAAATTAAATAAAAGAAAATTTGTCTTTGTTTGATTACTTATTTTACAAATTAACAGGCTACTTATGACAACTCGAATGTTTTAAATTAAATAGAAGAAAACTTGTCTTTATTTGATTACTTATTTTAAATATTAACAGGTTACTTATGACAGCTCGAATGTTTTAAATTAAATAGAAGAAAACTTGTCTTTATTTGATTACTTATTTTAAATATTAACAGGTTACTTATGACAGCTCGAATGTATTAAATTAAATAGAAGAAAACTTGTCTTTATTTGATTACTTATTTTAAATATTAACAGGTTACTTATGACAGCTCGGATGTATTAAATTAAATAAAAGAAAACTTGTCTATATTTGTTACTTATTAACAATTAACATGTTGTCTGTGACTCTGAAAAACACCCTAATTTTAATTCTTGTTTGATTTTTAACCTTGATTTTGGCACAATAGAAATTTGAATAATGTGTGACCAAAAAAATTTGAACATAAACTACGCAGTCAATTCCATAAATATAAAAATTTCCCTAATGGTTTCTTCTCAGAACTCGTATGTTTCGTGGAAAGCGATGCCTTTAAATAGTCGCGTTGGCGCTCTTTATCTTGTAGCTGGTTGTAACGGAAGTAATAAGTCATTTTGTCAATGTAAGTTGACAATCTTGGGCTACCTATGTAGGGTAGGGGCTAATATCGGGTAAACG
>KZ651247.1:278046-288500 GCA_001010745.2 Gerris buenoi
CAAATTTTGGAGTTTTTACACTTAATATTTCTAAGATGGCGGCCCGGCCAATATGGCGGGTGACTAAACTAAAGGTTTTAGTTACCATGGCATGTTATACGTCAATTAAAAGGTCTTGAAGTGTAGAAAAAGAATATTCAACTATTACACTTAATATTATAACTTAATCTTATAGAAACCGGCGATTATCGCCTCACGTACTTACGTGAAGCGCGCCTTACTTGTTTCTAAATCGGCACAAATCAGTGTCTGACTTCTCAAATACAAATCTTACTATTTTAGAGAACTTCAAATATACCTATAAAAAAAATTCAGTGTATTATACTCAATAATTCTTAATTTGACAGTATTATTTACTAAAGCTTACTTATTATACTCTATTATTTTCATAAACATATGACATTAATGTAATTTTCATTGAGCAAAATGGATACTTATAAAAGATATGACGTCATTCTCGTAGCTAGCGGTATTTTATTTTTAAAACTTTCTTTCTAACTTAATTTAAAGGTGGAGTGAGAAACAGAGGTTATTGGATTACTGCTGATCCCTTCAATCTAGGGGGAGGGTTTAAAAGCAAACTTCTTGCTTTACCTTTAACTTAAATATAAAATGTTACCATAAGATATGATTTTAGAGATAATTAAATCTATGCATCTTGGTTCACGTTATTATATACTAAGTATAGCCATATTTTATTGCCTTGAATTTTTCTTTCTTTTAAAAAATAATTGCCCCTTATCCATTTAAATTAAATTTTTCTTTTACACACACACACATATATAGTATATATATATATATAACCATTTTACCTCTTATAATATGGTAAATTAAATATTTATTACATTTTATTACTTTTTCTATTATTTTTTGAAGAAAAAATAAAAAAAATAAAAAAAATAGAGAGAAATAAATCTAAAAATACATTTTCAGAATCATTCTGCTAATAATGGAAAAAAGTTGTCTTGTCCAACCTTTTCTACTTATTTTTCTTTTGTTATTTTTTCTAATTTTAAATTTAATTTGTGACTTAAGACTGTTGAATTATTTGTGGCATGCTTGCTTTATATTTAAATGTTTTTATATGGTCTCTTTACAATTATTCTGTTTAATGATTTTGTGTTAAATTGGCTTTATTTTAATTGTCCGTAGTTGTAGGTATAATAAAGGAAAATTGATGCTTTAGAGCAATGGAAAATTGACTTTTAAGATATTGAAAACAAGCTGTATATTGTTTAGATATTTACTTAAATTAGATTTAACGAGTCTTTTTACAATTAGCATTTAGATGCTGATGAGGATCATTTAATAGGTTGAAAGCTCTGCACGGTTATTTTAACTATGTTTATAAAGAGGTATCTATTCTTTTAAAAAATGTCTTCTTGGACAAAGTTCCTCATCTGACCTCTAGTTTTTTTGATAATAATGATTTTTTTCAGAAAAAAAAACAAACTAAATTTGGCATTTGGCTTTGAACTGACAAATTATAATATTTATAAATTATAATATTGCTAAATAGCAACACCTATAATAGGTGTTATTACAATTTAGCATTATTTAATGTACGCAGAAGGTTAATGTGGAACCATTTGTAGGCTACTTTCGACAAACCATCCAAATTTCTTAAAAACTCGTATAAGTACTTTTTAAAGCTAGGTGTCAATAATAAAACGTTTGTGCGCATGTGGAAGGGAAGCCAGTAGCCAGTGCGTGCATGTTGGCATGTTGAAACCAATTTGGAGCCAACAATGGGCGTATTATACGACCTACCATCTAAATTTCATTATATCGGGCGAGTAGTTAGTTAGAAAAGTTTTGGTTCAGGCCTTCCACTACGTCGGTGTTCTCGGCCTGGCCAGGAGGTTGTGGGCGAGTAGTTCTTAAGATATGGTGCTTCACAAAAATGGTTTTTGGCAGGAAGACAAGAATGTCAGAAACTAGATTTCTGTCTTGTAACAAAAATCTACGGATCTAATGGAAATTTGAGAATTTCTGAATTTCAGAAAGGGGGGAATTGAAGCAAAGATGGCGTTATTTAAGTCCACTATTCTAAGCCATGGCTTTGAATTCTGGGCTCTCACAAGCAAATTAGAAAGTGGAGTGCTAGCCCAAGAGATAAGTACCTGAGGTCCGTTACTGGAAAAACCTGAAGAGACAGAGTGAGGAATCAGGTAATCAGAGATAACCTTGGTAGCACACCTAAAACTCAGGTAGTCAATATAAGACTACGGTGATTTAGTCAAGTCCAAAGAATGGGAGAGCATTTCCCTCGACTAGCTTTGGAGGTACGCATTGAAGACCAACGGCCTTGAGGATGAAGAAGATGAAGAAGAATTACTTGGACAGATAACCTCTCTAACATATGCAGCAAAAAAGGAATGAACAGGCCTCGCAAGCTTTGGCTAAAGCACAGAGAAGTAGTGATTTGAAATCTTTCCTGGCATTTCTTCTTTCCTTTATACTTCTTTGTATACAAGTTTTTATTTCGGAGACAACAAAATAAATTTCGTTCTTTAAATTTACTACAATGCTTACGTTACTATGTTTGGAACAAAAATTTATCGAATGTATTTCACCTAAAAAATTAGGTAGTTCATGTTAAGATATTGTACAAATGTTTAGATAGTGAGATTGTTCAGGTTAATGTTAGTTACGGTAAATTGTGTGCGAGTAGTTCTTAAGATATGGTGCTTCACAAAAATGGTTTTTGGCAGGAAGACAAGAATGTCAGAAACTAGATTTCTGTCTTGTAACAAAAATCTACGGATCTAATGGAAATTTGAGAAAGCAATTTGAGAATTTCTGAATTTCAGAAAGGGGGGAATTGAAGCAAAGATGGTGGTATTTAAGTCCACTATTCTAAGCCATGGCTTTGAATTCTGGGCTCTCACAAGCAAATTAGAAAGTGGAGTGCTAGCCCAAGAGATAAGTACCTGAGGTCCGTTGTTGGAAAAACCTGAAGAGACAGAGTGAGGAATCAGGTAATCAGAGATAACCTTGGTAGCACACCTTAAAACTCAGGTAGTCAATATAAGACTACGGTGATTTAGTCAAGTCCAAAGAATGGGAGAGCATTTCCCTCGACTAGCTTTGGAGGTACGCATTGAAGACCAACGGCCTTGAGGATGAAGAAGATGAAGAAGAATTACTTGGACAGATAACCTCTCTAACATATGCAGCAAAAAAGGAATGAACAGGCCTCGCAAGCTTTGGCTAAAGCACAGAGAAGTAGTGATTTGAAATCTTTCCTGGCATTTCTTCTTTCCTTTATACTTCTTTGTATACAAGTTTTTATTTCGGAGACAACAAAATAAATTTCGTTCTTTAAATTTACTACAATGCTTACGTTACTATGTTTGGAACAAAAATTTATCGAATGTATTTCACCTAAAAAATTAGGTAGTTCATGTTAAGATATTGTACAAATGTTTAGATAGTGAGATTGTTCAGGTTAATGTTAGTTACGGTAAATGAATTATGGTCCTCTTTTTACTCTTCTATTATAGGCAGAAGCCCATAAATTATATCTGTTATAAACGGAAGAGGAGAAAATAAAAAGGTTTCTGTTAATGTTATACATCTGTTTACATGTTAGCATTCAGAATTTAGTTGCATTCTGTCAGTAGCTATGTAAATGGATTTTTTAAAATACGTTAAAAATAGATCCCTTGATAATAAAGATAGGAAGCGAAAATTGAAAAGTTTTTTTTGACGATGGAGTAAGATAACAATAAACAAAAGCCATATCCCCTCCCGGAAAGTCGAAGTCGTCTTCATTTTTTTCGTCTTTCAAGGTTTGTTTTTTGTTTTAATAAATAGAATATCTATTTTTAAAAATGATATATGAGATAAATCAAAGACAGAAAAAAGTGGGTTTTCTAAATAAATATCTCTATAATGAAATATTTGTATGAATAATGGTTAAATTTACTCCGCATTATTAACATACATGTATGTAAAACCGCGTTTTAACAATTGCTTAATTTACATATACAATAAATATTTATTAAGCCCATTTAATTAATTGAATTTTATTACGTAAACATTCTTGACCGAGGTAGAGGAAAAAGAACGCTTCTAAAGTCATCTTAATGGAGTACTGAACAAAATCCGTCACGGAAATTTTAAACTTTTCAAAACTTCAAGGGGATTTTAGTGGGTCACTGATAACACTGAGGCTGCATTAGTCACGGGAAGCACACTTTTGGAGAACTGAACTCTAAGTGTGGACTCCTGGTGAATGCTACCAATACAACCATTCTCGTAGTAGGATCACTATTCACCATAAGCAAAACAATGAAGTGACATGAGTGTCTGATGAGGCCGGATTGCGAATCACATTGCATTTGTCATAGTCTTTGGAGGTTCAATATTTCCCATAAGCAGACCCGTGAAGTCACATGGGTGTCTGATGATGACGATGACCGGATTACGAATCAACCAGCATTTGCCATAGTCATTGGAGGATTTCTATTCCCCATAAGCAAAACCATGAAGTCACCTAGGTGTTTGATGATGACCGGATTGCCAATCAACCAGCATTTGTCATAGTCTTAATAGGATCTGTATTCTCCATTAGCGAAACTATGAAGTCACATGCGTGTTTAATGATGCCGGATTGCGGATCAATCATGATGGTGGGATTGCAGATCATTTGTATTACAGACCAGGCAATATAATTTGTCTGTCTAATACATTTCTAAAGCATTAAACAAATAGTTCTAAAAACACCAATCGTAAGATAAGTTGTACGATGTTGAATTCTACTTAGACGTCGTTAAACTTATTATTTGTGGATATAAGGATTAAGATGTGAAGATATGATGATTTTGATAGGTGACTATACTGACTTACACCCTTGTTCTTTTAAAGTCACTTAATAACTAACAGATTATCTGATGAAGGCTGCATTAGTACAGCTGAAACCGGTAAAATTGTTTTAAATGCAATTAATTTTGTGTGAAGACGTTGTTTGGTTATTGAACTAAAGCTTTTTCATGATGATTCACTATCGCGCATTGGAGAAAAGCTCAGTCGTGGATATTTATTTAATAGTTGTAATTGGGAAGCCCCATTATCAATATTAAGTCCCGTCTAAATCATTTCTAAATTTCATTTTTTCAAAATTTTAAATTTTTATATTTTTTTTATTACTTCAAGGTATGAGTTGATGGAATTAAAGGTCTAATTTTGTGAATATCATGTTGAAATGTTATGAAAAAATGACATAATGTAATCATATAAATGTCACTGCTTTCTTATTACTTTTTCAAAACTTTAGGCTGGATCTAAATCTGAAAATATTTTTTAAGTTGTGTTCACTGAAAAATCACTGGAGCTCTAAGAGAGAAAACTTTTAAATAAAAGTAAAACATTTGTTTAACTTCAAACCTTTCTATTTGAACGTGTTGTTGAACAGCAGAATATTTATATAATAAACACGATAAAGCCATCTTAATACCTGACGTTACATCACTGGACACCGATATTTCATTGCGAGATATCGTGTAAAAAAACACTAAATCCTCATGACTAGAAAAAAAGTAAGTTTTAAAGATTAAAATCCTATATCCTATTGTCAAATGAAGTAAAGAAATCTTATAAATCAGTAGAGATTTCTCAAGCTCACTGTTCAGGCTTATAATTTAAGATTTATAAGGTTCCTTCATTTTTTCTTTTTCTAATTTGCTTTTTACCTGAGATCCTTAGTCCCTTTAGTAAGCCCGGCTATTGTAAAAAGCAAAAAGGACCTTTTTTTTATTTGTCTGAGTATGAGCAGAGGAATGAGAAAAACTTTAGCCCTTGGACCTAGTCACACGTCACACCCTTAACTCAAAAAAGATTTTGGTTTCTATGCTTTTGATTTTTAAGTAGTATTATTTTTGTTCCATTAGTTTTTTTTTTACCACGGTTAAGGTTCAACAAAAAAAAATAATTAGGTTTAGAAATTGTTGAGACATCAAGGAAGTTCACTAAGTTAACATGAACTTAAATGTTATATTTGTGGAAGGACAAGAAAAACTAGAAACAAGACTTGTCCATTGGTCTAAAAACCCGCGCAAAGCAGTTGGAAAGTGGCAGTGATGGTTGATATAATATTATAGGCTTTATGTTAGTAATAAAAGAACAATAACAATATAACTCTAAAAACAAACTTGTATTGTGTAATACAGTCTGGGTTCGACCACTTTAATCGACTAAGATTTTGTAGAATTTTATCTGCGTATAAAAAAAAAATGTTAATGGCAAACTAAAATTGTCAATGGTTATGACTCGAATACTAGAAAGATGAGGCATGTTTTATACTGATGATTATATAAATTGGTCGTTCCCTCCCTACCAGTAAGAAGTTGGTCAAACATGCTATGTTTTGTGATTTTGCTTCTGTTCTGAGCTAACTTAAAGATGATCATTTTAAAATAAATTGGCCAAGTATGTGCATTAAACTTTAAGCACACAAATGGTTCTTAGGCAATTTAACAAATAGGTTAACCAGCATAATCGGCCATTCTTTATCAAGATGGCGGCAATTTAAAAGCTTTTCTTTGGTGGGGGGGTCACACAAATATGCGACGAATGATAAATTCCTTTGAATTTTTTTTAGTCTCCTGACTGTCTGTCTGTTTGTAAACTTCTTTTTGTGTCAACATTTTTTGCGAACAATAATTTTATCTTAATAACTATTCATCCGATTTTAATGAAATTTAGATTGTTAGTCCCACCATAGTTTCAACCTTCTACGCCTAATACTCTTTCCCCAATGCACCACAAACTTTATTAGTACACATTTAGAAAATTTACGGACTATAACATGAGAAAAGTAATTTTTTAAACCCTTTCTAAAAAATTTAACGGTTTTTGCATTGCCTTTATTGCTTATTGATTCAGATTGAAGATATGGAGTCATTGTTCTGTGTATGATATTTCACCTAGATAGAAGACAAAAACTACATATTTCACGGATATTAAGAAATCGACATTTTGAACGACACGTGATTTTCAATCGCCATGATTCATTAATTTGTGACTCATAGGTTAGTAACCTTCTAAATTACAACTTATGACCAAGTGTTGCTTTATGTCCTAAAAATGTTTATTTTAAAAAGACAATAAGTCTGACGTTGTGATAGGGTTTCATTATTCTCTGTCTTTAATTACCCATAATTTAGTCCAGATAATTAATAATTCATTATTATAAAAAATATTACTTTAATTATTTATTCGAAGATTTTATTTGATATAAAAAACTCCATTTGGATTTCTAAATTTTGGTTAAACTATTTAATTTCTTGGAGGCTACCACACAAATACTCTTCAGAAAATAAAATATGCGCACATAACGTTAAATATGGGCTCATAACGCACATAACGTCGTTATGTGCCCATATTTTGCGAATCATTGGAAACGCGCCGCTCATAGAACCTAAACACTTGATATTTAAATAAGTAGTTAAGAAGTTAAGAAGCAGGGAAATGGACGACGAATCCCTTCTGATGTTCCGACCTTATTCGGAGCGTCGGCGAACAAGAACAGTATATTCGTTTTTGTTTGCAGACGAAGAACACGAACAAAATATTCGTTTGTTTACAGACGGTGATCATAAACAAAATATTCGTTTGTGTTTGCAGACGGCGAACACGAGCAAAATGTTCGTTTGTGTTTGTAGATGAAGAACACGAACAAAATATTCGTTTGTTTACAGACGGTGATCATAAACAAAATATTCGTTTGTGTTTGCAGACGGCGAACACGAGCAAAATGTTCGTTTGTGTTTGCAGACGGCGAACACGAGCAAAATAGTCGTTTGTGTTTGCAGACGACGAACACGAGCAAAATTTTCGTTTGTGTTTGCAGAGTGGGAGCAGTCCCGTCCACACTACGCACGCATATTATTTTTGCAAACAGTTCATTTTATTTGCTATCAAACAAAAACTAGAAGAGGAATAAACTTATATCATTATCGATTTAATAAATAAAATTTGAAAGGTATTACACCATATTCTGCGAATAAACTATCGATCCTGTATTCCCTTAATATAAATTGAATATACAATTTTAAAAATAATGAATACTTCGTAATCGAGTTGTACCAAGCTCTGCATCAAATTTCATTTGAATTAATGATCATCTGAATTACGAGGAAACCGAGATAGGAAATATTCTAATAAAACGTATAGGGAAATCATGTTATAGAGGAAAAGCTTCCTCAATTTTCATTATTTGCTGCAATGAAATGCAGCAAAATTTTTCCTCTCTCCTTCACATTAGTTTATAAATTATTTAATAAAGTAATTTAAAGTTTTTCCAACTAGTTTAAAATATTAAATTAAATTTAAGAAGAAATGCTGCTTCATTGTTACCTTTAGAATTCATAACTTAATAAAAGCCAAAGTCACCTCAACTAAGTACTGTGCTCGGAAACTTAGCTAGTTATAAATAAATAAATGTTGTTGATTTTGAAAAGAAATAAGAAAAAGTTTAGGTATGCAAAGTATAATGACAGCTCTTTATTCGAAACCCCTAATCGATAAGCAATATTTCTAGTTTGTTAAATTATTAATGTAAATGAGTAGAAAATAATTGGCAGGGTGATTGAATTATTAACAATAAATGTGCAATAGCGTAAAAATGACTAATATAACAACGTGACGTTTAGTATCATGAACAATATAACCTTAATGGGAAAACATCTGCTGTGAATATCTACTAAATGAATTTATAGCACATAAATAACTATTTGTATATAAATAATATTTTATGTCCTACTTTAACTAAAGCTATAGACATTTATCGATACAAGTACCTAGTTTTGATAAAGGGTTTTTTTGTGAATCAGCGCCCATAAATTTAAAGGTTAAAATCATTTCTGTTCTACTGGGTATACATTTTTAGAACTATGTGATCGTTTTGAAGCATGAACAATTTTTATGTCACCGATTTTAAAAATTCCAAGACAGATCCGTTTCAGACATCAAGGAACATTTTTGGTTCTCTCTGTCGCACGATTTTTGCGAACCATTATATCTTAAAAACTAATCGTCCGATTTTATTGAAATTTGGATGGTAAGTCATAATTAGCCCATTGTTGATCCCATATAAATCTCTTCTGCACATAAACCTTCTGCGCCCATTTGATTTGCTTCCACATGCACTTAAACATAACATACATTTATTTACACCTATATCTTCAAAAGTACTTTTAAGTTTTTTTTTTATAAAATTTGGATTTTTATAAAACTTGTCAAAAGTAGACCGGAAATTGAACCAGATTAATTTTAACGTTCTGCGCTCTTTAAAGCCGTGTCCAGACTGCTGAACCAAACAGGAAACGAGCCGAGCATTGGTCTCTGCGCATGCCCGTATTGGGATGCGAATGCGCTCTTTCGACTGAGCATGCGCAGAGACTAATGCTCGGATCGGTTCGGCAGTCTGGAAACGGAATATTGCTAAATGGATACTTAAATTCATGTAAAAATTTCAAATCAATTTTGACAGATATAAAAAACGGGGGGGGGGGAATTAAATAAATTTAACAATTACAGGTTGTAAAAGCATAAAATCATTTAAGTAAACGAAATAGGACGCGAGGAAGCTATGTGCCACACTAATTTACACTATTGTTCATTTAAAGTCTATTAAGAATAAAGAATTAAGTAACACAGGATCTCGAAGGAAACAATTATCATACTATATTAAAACTAAAGATAACTGTTAAGTAGTAACAAAAGCAGTGTTAGTAATATATAATAGAATTATTTCATTATCATAAAAGCTTTAAGAAGGAGGAATAATTCGAATATTATTAAGAAAATCTTTAATAGGTAATAATATTTAAATTTAAAGTTAAAGGGTAAAATGACAGCGATCATCTCTAAGGAAATTTAAAAGTCATTATAATATTTACACTACATTAAATTCATATGAACACTAAACTGTCAAGGGCATCAACTACATGGAGAGAAATCCTAATAGAACGCTCGAGTCTCCACTATAAAATAACTCGGGATTAAGTAAACTTTGAAAAAGTTCAAGTTAAAACTTCATTGGGCAAAGTTTTATATGTTTGCTTGCAGATTATTATATTACCCTAATAGTCATTTATATAGTTTTCAGGGTTAATACCAACAAGACCCACTTCAAGTTTAATTATTTATTAAAACCAAGTTGAGCCAATTGTGTCAAAACTTATTTGACGTACTTGACATTTTTGGATATAAATTTAATCCTGGTCTTAAGATGTTAAAAGTCAGTTGAAGGAGGGTTTAAATAAACTTATGGGGAACCGCCCCAAGAACGATAGATACAAAACTTTTCCATATCATGGTCAATAATATACTTTACTATACAAAATATGTTAATTATTAGTATGTTCTACAGGTTACTTGAAATAAAATAAATTAATTAATTACAAATTAAATTATAAATTAATATTTAAATACACAACGATTCAATT
>KZ651247.1:307044-334831 GCA_001010745.2 Gerris buenoi
AAGGCCCCCATACACGATCAAACATTTTGTGCAAAAGTTTGCGCAAACCTGATGTCGGGGAAATTTAGATAAAAAATCATGTTTGCGCAAACATCAAGCAGCCCCATACATGGTCAAAATGTTTGCGCAAACCTGATGTCGGGGAAATTTAGTTAAAAATCATGTTTGCGCAAACATCAAGCAGCCCCATACATGGTCAAAATGTTTGCACAAACATGATGTTTGCGCAAAATGTTGGACCGTGTATGGGGGCCTTTACAAAGAGAAATGTTTTGATAACAGCACGGGGAATTCGAAAAATTTGGGTGGGAAAATAGAGCTCGAGATTTTGAAGCCTGAAAGGTAAGGCCAACTATGCAAACAAAAATGTCACTGGATAACCCCAGGATAACCGCCGCCTAGTGGCTTTATTTTTTCCCATTACATATTTTGTTGGACAATCTTAAGTGCCACAAAACAATTGTTACTTTGTAAAAATACTGTGAGAATATACTTATTTATTTTTTAACGGAACTAAGTTCATTATAATAATTATTATTATAAAATAATTATACAAGATGTAAGTAATACATCGTAGAAGTATATACCACTGCGATAAACCATCGTGCTGTTATAGTATAAGAGATTTAATATTAAAAAGTTAGGTGTAGTCATGTGGGGTAATGATATATGCTTTACACTAGAATGAAAAGATGTGAGAGTTGTGAAGTAAATTAAAAATAATTGTTTTAAAGGAGTCTATTTCTGTTTGGAACTGCGTTTTAGAATGATAAACCTGATTATTTTTTGAAGATTCGTTGCGCTTGGAGGTGAATCATCTTTCTTTAGCTCGGATATTGGATTGTTTGGTATTTCCGGCGATAGGTGTGAAGAAATACATTCTGGAAGACAAGCTCCTTTCACCCTCTTGTCTCTACTTGATCATTTATATTATTTATAAATATTTATGAATTTTTCTCGGTTTCGCCTCAGTATAGCTTTAAGTTCAATATTTCTGTGTATATATAAAAGCCAATGTTGGGAGCGTTTCTTTGTTTATGTTCTTTATTGACTCTTTATTTTTCTACCTCAGAACCTGTACCATACTCGGCACATATATTTATCATCCCTCTGGTAAAACTAATGACAAGGTTTCATCATCTAAAGGTTTATCTTACTTACACATTTTTAAGATTCTGCGACAAAATTTGTACAAATTTTGCCGCAGAGCTCCCTTTAATTATGTATATGCTTCGCCAAGCAAGAATTTTTAGATCCGCCATATTGAATCATTATGGCAACATCCTGTACCAATTCAGAATGTTGCATATATGTTGTTGTATTAAAATAACAAAACGAATCTAATAGGTTTAGTTATTTCTTTATTTAATCTTTTGTGTACGTTATTAGCGTTACCTCGTTGTACTGTTATTACAAGGCCTTAATATTTTTACAACAGACTGTTATAAAAATATTAAGGCCTTGTTTTCACATAAATAAACGTTTAATCAAAATGTTTTTAATTGTTTGTATCAAATTAAATAACTTAATTGATTATCTATTATCCAAAACGGAATCTTAGTTAGACTCTTCATTAAATTACAGGAATATCAACTTTTTTTTGCACTTAACATTCCGAGTACATTTTTTGGGCATTGATTTGGAATAAATTATGTTTCAAATGACATTCTCATTAGGACTTTGGTTTAAGTAATGAAAGTTAAAAATAATAGTTATTTATGCACCTAGGGAGTAAAGTAAGCAATTATTCCGAGTGAAAAAGTTGGTTCTTGAGGCGAAAGAATTATATTAGAAAGAATTAGAAGCCGAGGGAATAACGCTTATTAGCTCCCGAGGCGCAGCTAAGGGAGATAATTATTGCGAGGGGAATAATGGCACATTACTCACGAGGTACATACAATATTTTATTTCCAGTACGAAGAAAATACACATTTTCATCCATTGCACAGTTTTTATTTATTATTTTTATAAATAACAATAATTATTAGCACTTTTAATAAAATAGATTCAGTATTAAAAACAAATAAGAATTGGAATTAAGCTCAATTAGAAGGTTATTTAGATGCAGGTTATAAACAATGGTTAACAAGGTCTAAGAAGCACGGTAGCCAACCTGATTGCAAAACTTAATTACATTAGCCATTCATTTTCTACTATTTACAAAATAATTAAGTTGGCAATATGTACTTACTTTTTTTGCCCTACTTTTACTTTTTCGCCCTACCGGAAATAAAATATTTCATCACATATTTTTAACTTCTACCTAGCGTGATGTTATTATAATTGTTAAATATTATAATCTGATTAAAGTAGTGTTTTTTTTTCTCACGTGATAACTGGATGTGAGATTATAGATTGTAATTAAGGTTTAATTCGCCTAAAATAACTGACATTATACTTTCATTTTTAACGAGTTCTATATACCTCAATGACTCAGCATTATTATTATACAAGTTGCTCTCTCTTTTTCTTTAGTGAGTTATCTTTTTCTATAACTAAGTCTTGTTTTTTCCCTCTATTTAAGTGTGTAAGACTGCTTTTTTTTCAAGTACTATTGTCTCTAAAGAATATAGTGGCGCCTGGAGTCATGATATTGTCTCCTTTGTTAAACTGCCATGTCAGTGAGTACATGCGGGTATGTGTGCCCATATGTCACTTACATGTCATTAAGTACCGATGACATAGTTATGTCGCACCTTACAACCTTTAAAGATAGAAGATCGCAATAATGTCAGCAATAAATTTACATAAATATTATATTTATATATCTGAAACGACGAAACGATTAATGATGTATATATTGTGAGAATTAAACAATAATAGTAGATTTTTACATATAAATTGCTGTTTCAAATTAAAATTGTTTTTTTAAAATTCAGGTTGGCCAATTTATATAAGAAAATTAAGCTTAAGGTGGTTATCCTCAGGTTATCCATTGACATTTTTGTTCGCTTAGTTGGTACTACCTTCGAGAAGTCAGCGTCTAGAGCTCTCATTGGCTCCCCAACCCAATTTCCTTCTCATATATAGGGGAGACTGTTGTACCTTGGATCAAAATTTACTTTTGTATTTTTTAAAAAGCCATTTTTTAAAATATAATAACGGAAAGAGTCTCTCCTGATAACACCATTATTTCTACACTCTATGTATTTTTTGAGAGTTAAAATATTAAACAGTTCTAGGGGAAAAAAATATATTTCTATGTTATTAATATGTGATCAATTGATCACGCCTTAGTATTCCTTATATCATCAACGTCATGTACCTTGAGGAAGATAAAATGGTTAAAAAAACATTTTTTGAACAAGAATTTCTTTTTTTAATAATTTTTATCAAATTTGTATTGTATCATTTTAATTTTTTATAAATATTTTGAAAATTAGTTAAAAGTCGTTAAAAAATGTTAAAGTTAGAAAAGTCTTCTTGGAACCTCTACTGTCCATTAGTTCTAGCAGAACCACTTAATTCGACTTGGGTGGCAGTTTTACCACAATATTTTCCGGTAAAGACATTGTTGTGATCCAAGGTACATGATGGTGCATTTTTCCAAACTTAACCTTCTCAACACTCTAGGTTAGGTGAATATGGTGGAAAACTGAAATATGGCATAACAAATTACTCACCAATAAGTAGTGATTCAGATACAATGTGATTTAAAAGACAAAACACAATTGTCAATTTAAAAAAAAAATAAAGAGTAAAACCAAAAGTTGTTACTTTTTGAGGTAAAAAAATGATATTTTTAGTTTATTCGAAAACAACAGCACATGGACAACAACTGTCAGGCTTGCAAGGACTTGACTAAGTATTAACATTGTCTTAGTATAATTCTGTCACGTAGATAGCAGCATCTTCCAAGAAACTGAAGGGTGATCCAAGGTACACTATGATCAAGGTACAACAGTCTCCCCTAAGTGTTGTGATCGCAAAAATTCCATTTTAATAGATTTTAACGTGGAAAGAGGGAAACATCAAGGTTTGGGGAAGGAAGTAACAGCTCCAACGAGGAAATACGAGCTATAAATCAATATACTTTATAAAAAAAATAAAATAAACCCTTTCGCCATGATATCAGTAATTCTTAAACAGTATTATATCCTACAAACACAACAATAGCTTTTCTATTTTATACAACCTGCAAATATAGTTTTTTAGTCTACAAAATGTCTGGAAAAAAGAAAACAAAAAAAATAAACAAAGTATACTTTAGTAAAAAAAACCTATGAACATTGTAAAACATCTTTATGCGTCAAGAAATCTGTCACGGTCGAAGTGGGAGTAAAATTTTTATTTTACCTTACCCTTATATAAGCAGAATATATCGAGAGAAGTATTGTGTGATGATGCGACAAGTTGATTTTGACTAATTTACAACTTTAGAGGTACCCTGAGTCCGCGTCTAAAACTGTTGATTTAAAAAAAAAGAAAAAAAAAGGATTTTTTTCTCTGACGATTAAATTTGATTGCTTCGTCTAAATTTCTAAATATTATAGAGGCGATCAATTAAATTTAAAGTGTGTCTTTTAGTCATGAAATTGAACTGTCTAAATGCACCCTTACAAATAATAAGGTTTTATATGAACTTACCGGTTAAGGTATATATTATATGTTTAGGATATATATTTTAGTATTAAGTGATGGATGAGTTACTCCGCGAATTACTTACAATAGTACAGTGGTTCTTAACTGGCGGGCCTCGAAAGGTATTTAAGTACTATATATATATTATATTTGGACATTTTAAGGGGGCCGTGGTTACCAAAAGGTTAAGAACCACTGCTATAGTAGACTGTGTTGAATGATTATAAATTATTGTTAATTGTTTCGTATTTTTAGCATTAACAATAGCATTTAATATGATACTTAACCTCACCTACTGCTTATTTCTGCAAGATTATAAGCCACATTTTAAAAACAGTGATCTCACTTCCTTTTAATAATCTAACCGAAATAATTAATAGGGGGTTATAAATGAAAAAAGTTCTTTCTGCGTTGTTGATGTTCAAGCAGGCGTGAAGGAGATGGTATAAAGACATTGAAGGAGCATGCTCAAAAGACACTGAAGTATACAGCAAACGGTAAAAAGTAATATAAATGCACTTGTGCCAACCACCCCACTATGAAGTTACCAAGTTTCATGAACAATTTTTCGGAGGACATAGATAATGAAAATTAAAAACTAATTTTCTTCTTTTCGCACCTCAGACTTTGTCTACTGTAAGATATAGCTTTTAAAGAAAAAATATTTAAATCATAGAATATGTTTATCTGTAAATATTTTTGTAATGTTTTTATTTTCTTATATAGATAAAAGTTTATAAAAGAAAAAAAATCGTGACAAAATTTCGAGTGTTTTGGTGTTGCTCATAATTTTTGCGGTCGGTTGTTGCTGCATAATTAAAAAACGTGTATTTCCGTAATAATTAACAATATACTCTTGTTAGATGTTCATATGTGATACCCATTTATTTAAATAGTTGAAACGATGGCTTATATCTTATATCTAAAAGCAACTTCGGAACGTACATCTTTTTACGCAAGTAGTATTTCTGCGAAAAAAAAAAGTTAAACTGTAACTTCAGATAAAATATGAATTCGCTTTGAAAAGGAAAATCAGGATAAAATATTAAATGTGATTGTTTTATACTTAGACTATTTTATAAAAATAAGAATGGTATAATGTGCCAAAACACTTATCAGTTATTTAACATTATCTACATTTGATTCCCAGAAATGTGATATAAGTTATAAACAAAAAGAAACCACGTGCTAGATAATTTTAAAACCAAAAAATAAGTTAGTGAATATTATAGTTCTAAAATGAAGTGTACATAATTATTGTAATATAATCTTGTTTCAGACTTATAATTCTAGATTGTTATAATTGTTATAGTAAAATTTTAACTCTGTCTTTTTCCTGTATATTTTAAATTCATTTTTTTGAGTGGCAATACAAACAAATAGATGATAGCTTCAATTATAGCGTCCAGAAAGGTCTTTCCCGTGTAAAAATATATTCTTCAAAATCTCCTAAACAAAATTATTTTATCTCCAGTAGGAAGAAAAAAGTTATGATTTTGGATTACCTAGTTTAGAGGGATTAAAGTCTCTTCGCTGAACTCAAAAAGTAGGAAGAAAAGTAAAGTAGGGTGAAAAAGTATGGATTGCCAACTTAATTACAATTTTAAAATCAGGTCATTTTTGAAATCAGGTTGGCGACACTGCTTTTTGACATTGTTTATAAGCTGCATTTGACTTTAATTACAATTCTTATTTGTTTTTAGTATTGAATCTCTTAAATCTGCTATTAAAAGTGCTAATAATTATTGTTATTTATTAAATTAATAAATAAAAACTGTGTAATGGACGAAAATGTGTATTTTTAAAATATGATATGGGTACCTCGTGAGTAAAGTACCATTATTCCCCTTGCGATTATTATTTCCCTCGGCTGAGGCTTTGGAACTGATTAACGCTATTCCCGAGGCGCAGCCGAGGAAATTAAAAACTAATTTCTAACTAAACCCTAATTCCCTCGGCTTCGCGACTCGGGATTTAGGGACCATGGTTCCTTCGACTTTGCCTCAAAAACCAATTTTTTCGCTTTGGGAATAATGGCTTACTTTACTCCCTGGGTGCAAAAATAACTATTACATTTGTTTGTTTTATAGAATACATTCACACATATAGTTTAAATAAATAAAGATTAAAATAACTAACATGACCTTAAAACATGCGTTTTATAGTTGTATGCAAAATTTCATTTCTATCGGTTGAGTATAACTGCTTTAAAATTAAGATCAAATTAAGATTTGACCCGAATATACCATTCAAACATTGCAAGTTAAATAAAAGTTTATTAAAAAATCACAGGNAGTCTGATTTACTCTTAAAATCGAGTTTCCTTTCTCTTTCCCTCGTTCTATAAATAAAATTAAATAATATTTCATGCTATGCATATAATATATATGTATAATAATTTGTATGGGAAATTTATTTGTTCTTGTTGATTCATGCCAATCAAGTCGTGAGTTGGGGTTGCCTTCGTGATAGAACACGAAAAGGCAACTTTAAGAGATCTCACGATATCTTGGTAAGCAAGGATTAAACCTTTTTAACTTAACAGTAAAAGTGATTTTGACTTGGTTGCCACAACTCTTTTTACTGTGAAATATATTTAGAAGGTTAAGATCAAGTATGAGTAATTTAATCATAAAAAAATTTGAAAGAATCAAGTTACACATGTTTTATAATAGCATTGATTTTACTGAAGTTGTTCTCATTTACATAGTTTGTAGAACATTATTATCGTCATGTTCTTGGTTGTCCAATGATGACATGATGACCGCGACTCGATTTCTGAAGGTATTTGATATAGTTTTTTTTTTCCTAAGCTGGACATTTTCTTTAGAGCTTAAGTTCTAATAACGTATATCTATAGATATACGTATCTATATCTATTTGTATATTAAGATGCGACGTTGATTTTATTCTAACTATAATTGAATAGTTATTTAGAGATCGTCTGACTAATAAGTCTGTCAGAATAGTCTTGGTTGGGAAAATGTCTAATAAAGTTGAATTTATATTTTTGGTGCTAATGAAACAATTGTTATTAATAATTACTTTCGTTGTGTACTATAGTATTTAGAAGCTAGTACAATATAGAATATACAAGGTAACATAAATATTATGTGAAAGCAATTACTCTTTTATAGCGCATCTACATACACATTCGTGATCGTGCTTCGCCTTGTCCCCGGCTGACATTCGCAAATGGCATTCGTATGTTAGCAAAACGCAAATGGCATTCGTATGTTAGCAAAACGCGAATGACCATTTACACTTGTCGCATTTCCTCATCGATGCATGGCTTTGACTGGTCATTAATAACCGCTTCCAGTGTATGAGCTACGAGAGATGATGAACGGATTACACATTCGCCTCGCCATTCGTTTGAATGTGAAAACGCGTTTCAGAGTGCAATACAATAGGTATACTAGTAGGAGAGTAGATATAAGGCAAGGCGCTACAAGCACAGAAATGTATAGTAAAAGGCCTCATAGACGAGCTCATTGTGTGAAAGTTTAATGTGGAAGTTTAATCAGGTCCTGATAAAGTGAGGTTAGGTATTCAGCTAAGGTCACCAAGAGATTGATCAGATCAAATTAACCCAAGCGTCTGACCAAATAAGGTCGACTGTGGAACGACCCTTTAAGGCGGGGACACAATAGAGCATTCGCCCCGAATGAACATGCGTTCGTCCCGATTTGCTTAGAAATGGACAGGGCGAGCTGAACAGAAACGCATGCTCATTCGGGGCGAATTCTCAAGTGTCTTTCCGCCTTTACGCTAGGGTTACATTAGCATTAAACTCACCTTGTATGTGGAACCTCCTTATAACGAACTTCTGTACAGCAAAAATCTCTAAGTAACGAATTTTTTAACTAAGTAATTTTTTAGTAAAAGAAATTCTATATAACAAAAATTTCTATACATCAAATTTTTTTTCTGGAACGTTCTGGAGTTCGTTGTATGGAGGTCCGACTGTATTTTTTTTTTTTTTTTAATTAAATCTTCATTACAATTAGAGTTTATCATGCAAATATATCTGATATGAAAAGTTTCAAGCCCTCAAGCGAAACCAGAGAATTATGTCTTGATCTTGATTATTTTTTTAAGATTAAATCTCTCTCTTTGATTAATCACTCTTCTCTTTCTCTGTATTTAATGATTAAATGCTCAGTCTTATTAATCTTTATTTAAATATCAGTAAAAAGGCAACAAAATCATTTACCATTGATAATTATATTGGTATATCTATTCATTTCTCCCACAAAATCATCGCCATTGATTAATAATCCTATTAATTTCTACTTTATTCTCCATTTATCGAAAACCATAAGCTTGTTCTAAATATGTAAAAAAAATAGTTGTATAACAATTAAATTCTTCAAATAAATCTTCTTGTTCATGAACATGACGTTGAATTTATGTTATTATTATCTATTTCTCTTTACTTCCGTTGTTTGTTATGTTAGAAGGTTGCTTTAAACAACTGGTATTCCTAGAAGGTTGTTTTGATGGTTCAACATAAAGCTAGCTGATTACTTCTCCGAATCTCATCTTTTCATAGTATTTCGTATAGTTCACTTTTCGGAAGTTAGTGTTGTTTTTTTTCAGGTAATTCTTCAATCATTGTTTGTTGTTGGATCGTTGATTTAATTTAAATAGACTTATAATTATTCGCTTGGGTTTCAGTCGAATAAATTAGGACTAATGTTTTCGGGTTCTAAGAAGAAAAAAATACATAGAAGAATAATTAAGTTCTTCCTCAGCGAAAAATAAAATAATGCATCATACCAAGAAAAATATTTCATGGATATGTTGTTGCTTGTATACTTTGTTTCATTGTTATCTTCTCACTTGTTAAGCTTGATCACTTTTTTTTCTCCTTGATTGTTATCTTTTAATATACCTAGTTTAGTTCCTTTGATTTATTGTTGTCTTGTTGACGCGTTATCTTGTTTTCTTGTTAAATAGTTTACTTGTTACTTTGTTTTATTATTTTCTTGTTAGTCTATTTGTTACTTTGTTTTATTATTTTCTTGTTAGTTTATTTGTTACTTTGTTTTATTATTTTCTTGTTAGTTTATTTGTTACTTTGTTTTATTGTTAGATAGTTTACTTGTTTTTTTTTTGTTTTTTTTCCTTCCGCTTCAGCAGCCAAGGCTATTAGCGGGGTTTACTTGTTACTTGTTTTCTAATTAGATAGTTAACTTGTTACTTTGTTTTCTTGTTAGATAGTTTACATGTTTACGCGCTAGATTTTTATTAGCTAGTGGTTTAGTATGTAGTATGTACCAAGAAACTGTCTGTTCTCGTTAAATATTGCCATCAGTTATTTTACATTTTGAAAGAGATTTTATCTTTCATTTACAACTTTAGCGTCTTTTTAATCATAACCTAACAAAAGACGTTCGTACCTTTTTTCATTATGTTTTCCTTTTTATGAAAGCATGATTTTTTTCTTTTGATTATGCAACACTGTTTTAAAAGGTTAATTTTCTTTTTAAGTTAATGTAACCAGGCAGATTTACTCTTAGATTTACGTCTACCACATTTTAAACAAAGTGACACAATGTCTCCAACCTATGTATTTGTTTATAGTTTAAATTAAAATTGTTCTTTAGTTTCTACTGTTCTTTAACTCATCTACACGTCCCGGTCATTCCACTTCAATTATTATAAAATGTATCATTTCGCAACACAAAAACTAATGCTTGTATCAAGTTGCAATTTTACATGCCTGTTTCAATTGTGCATTAGACGATGTATATGAAGTTTTATTAAAATCGTTGCGTTAGAACGTAAGATATCGGTAAAAAGGTTGTTTTCTCTATTATAAACGTTTAGGTCCGCTTTAATAGTTTTAACGATCTTTATTAATTCATTGCAGTGTCGCTTTTGGTTTTACAAAAAAAATGTTATTTTAAAAGAAAGTTCGTCTCATGGAATAGATAAAGTTAGAATTGTTTCCCGTCCTGAAATTCCAATTTTAATTTGGAAGCGCACGTTTACGCGAGCGTTGCGCGCGAACGGTTGTGCAGACAACGTTGCCCAACGAATTCGTCCTGAGCATTGCTAAAATGAACATGTGTACCAAATTTCATCAATATCGGTCAACTTTTACTCAAGTTATATTTCGTTGAATGTAGGCTCGGCTACGCTCGCTTCAATTATTATAGAAAGTTCAAGGTTCAAGCGAATAATTCTTCAACATAATATTTCTTTTTAATTTTAAACTATATTTGAAGGATTGCTAACAATCAAATCGTTGTCCTAAACATTTTTATTAAGACTTTTTTCCCCTAATCATTTCATATTATCTTTCTGTCTTATCAATTTACACGAATGACAGTCATTTCTACATGATTTATTCTAGATTGCATTTTATTGTTATAGTAGTTTTAGCATTATTGTCTGTTTCTAGTGTAGACTCTTCGTAATAGGCCAGTTTATTGAACTTTAGACAACTAATAAGATTGTTGTCGCTTTTTCTGACTAGAAGTTTTCAAGACTATTCATTATACACATATTATGAAAACATTCTACATAACCATTGTTTTAAACTATGGCAAGCATATTTGAATTACTTTTGAAGCGGGTTTGATGTAATAAACTAATAAAAAATAATTATGAACAGAAAAGGTTACTAAAATCTATTTATAATTTTAAAATTAATCTTTCGAAAGTAAATCTTATTTATTACCAAAATTATTAAAAGAAACACATAAGAATCATAAATATTCAATATTTACCATCTTTATGGGCGCCATCGTTCTGTAGTACTACAGTACCGACTTTGACCAGTAGGATGGCTAACATACTTTACTTTTACTAGTGTCTTTCCGTGAGTTATTCATAATAAATATGTCTTCTATGCAAGGGTACCTTATCTCAGGCCGAGTTCACACCAGAGTGATAGTGATAAGGTACATAAGTCGTATCTAGTTATTAAGTCGTAAGCGCTGTATGACAATTGTCTCGTAAGGTATGCTACGCTCAACTCTATAAAAACGTGAAGGATCGACAAAATTAGTTCACAGTTCTCATCTGCGCGAGGGCGACATCTGTAAGATTTTTGTATCTTTGTTGTATCTTAAGCTTGTCTCTTCCTTCAGTGCTATGCGTTATTGCGATGATGGCAAATTCAAAGAGTGAGGATATTGGCTTTGTGATTTCTTATTTTTATTATTTCTTTTATTTTTATCTGAAAATTTTATTCGGGTTTTGTACTTTTCCTAATGTGTTAATCTAGGGTCTGCTCTAGATTTTTTGCCTTGCTCTACTTCTTATATTCAGTTATGACCTACCCTGGCAAGAATAAATAGACTTTTAGATTTAATACTTTTTAGATTTAAATTGACTGCTCATAGACCAGGAGATAGCGTGCATAAACTGATTAACAATCATGAATTTTGTCACTAATATAATTTTATGGTGTGTTGCAAGTTCGTCTGCAGAACAGCGTGCCTTTAAGCTCCTTTGTTTATAAGAACTTAAGGGCAAGCTGTCCTGCAGAGGATCTTTGGCAATCACATATTCTTATATGTATAACCGGCGGAGAGCGGCCGGTCCGGGTTATGTGGGGGACAAGGTGAATTTTCTTGATCCACAATAAAAATTAGTCAGTAGACAAAAATTCAAGTTGATGTTATTTTGTCACTTGATTTTGTCTCTTCATACGTAAATTAAAACTAGTAATGAACAAAGCAGCTTTCAGACTTCATAAGGCCATCATAAGTGCCGATTGAGGTATAGTAATAGAAAAATAATAATTAGTGAGAGGTAAGTCTATTCCATGTCGGAGATCGACTTAGGATGTCTTAACTTAGTTTTACTTACGTCGATCTCCGACATGGAATACAGTCACCTCTCACTAATTAATAACTAATTATTTTTTATGAATGCGACTCAAATTCTTCCTCAATCGGCACTGATGGTGGCCTTATGAAGGCTGAAAGCTGTTTCGTTTAATAAACCAGTTCCAATTTACGTTATTTCTTTGACACTTCGTTAAATTGTTACTCCCCTTCCCCTTATAAAAAAATAGGAGTGGAGTAACAATCAAAAGAAGGTGTACAGAATCTTTTTCTTTAGACTGTTACTCCTCTTAAAAAAACAGAAGTGTGATATATTCCTTTGTCCCAAAGTACATTGGACTTGGACTAAATATCCCTTTGTCTTAATAGTTGTTTAGTTTGTCATTTATATTTTAAAAATAAGTGGGGGGTCCAAAGATGTACCCATTCTTTAAGATGACCTCTATAGATATTTATATATAGTTTTAACTGGGAATATTCTGTAATTTGTACTAATTTAAATTGTATTTGGTGTTTCAGAGGGTGTTCTCGAGGAGAGCAGAACCCTTGATGGAGTTCAGATTGGATAGCGCAGAATACTGCCAGGCTCAGCACAAATAAACACGCAAACCGATTTAAAAATAATATCAAAACTTTTCTCCAACCTTATTTTTCTATTAAAATATATTTTATTTCCTTTCGACTTAAAATTTAAAAGACCAGTGCAAGCTTTGTTCATTTGAGCCTATTATCTAGGTCTCAAAGAAGCGAGCACTAACACAATTATTATTTCCTATATGGGGTGAAAGAATTAACAAATAAGAGGTTTAAAATTTACCTCACAAACAAAATATATAAAAATAAAATCGTCGAATTAACAAGATTTATAAAGTTAAATAAGTATATTCGTAATTTTTAAATAAAAAAGAGCCACGTTTGGAATCGACTTTTTTTCTGGTAAAAAAAGAAGGTTTATTAATATTTAATAATATAACGGAACGGTTGTTTTATTATTTTCTTAATTATTCGAAGAAAGTTTTAACATTACGAGAAGATTAATTTTTTTATAATTTCGCTTATTTTTTAATTGGAAAAAAATAGATCTGAATTTAGCCAATTATTTTTTAATCATTATTAAAAGAGAATTTTTTTTTTTTGTAACTTTTATTGAACATTAAAATGTAAACAAAGATTGCAAGGAAGAAGAAGAAGAAGAAGAAAATAGTAGGACATAAAGTTTTCTCCGAAGAGATAGAAAAAAAAAATAATCGAGATAAAAATATCGCAAAGATTTAACTTTTCTTGAAAAAGAAGTTGTTCTTCGGGTGTTTTATTCGTACATTTTTTTTTTTGAAGAAGTGAAAGATCTTTTAGAAGTATCGAAGGTTTTTTACTTTGTAATAAGAAGTGGGTCGGTAACTGGCCGTATAGTTGTGGTTTAGCGCAAGTCGCGGTTGTTTCCATACTGTGATGAGCAGCAATATAGGAGACACGATGAGATATAAGGACATCCGACCGCCACCCTGTGAGATCGAATATAAGAACTTCAAATTCCTCATTACTGACAGGCCCACAGATCACAACATTCATTCGTACATTGCCGTAAGTAATCTTACTTTCATTTCATTTACATATTATATGTTTATGTAACCCCACTGGATGTAAATGTGTGTAAGATTGTGTTTGAATCTTTTACAATTCATAGTATGTGTTAATTCAAGATTACTTATTTTATAAGTTCATAGGATGAAGGATGTTTTAAACGAACGAATGATAGTTCGATTTTACTCATGCTCCGGGTGAAGTCGTTACGTCAATGGTTCGCAAAAATTTGCTAATCCTGTTTAGGAATGCGCGTTTGGTGTGTACGAAGCTTAGACGCATCTTCTAAAGCGGGGATACCCTTGGAAACTTGGTTCGCAAGAATCAAGCTCGCCTGTGGGTTGAGGTTAACGAGCCAAAATCAGGACGAACTTGGTTCCATCAGTGTGGAACTTGGTTCGCCGAGCCGAGATCTCCAAATCAGGTTCCTTTATGTGTATAGGGCGGAATTTAAAGTGACAGCTTGAGTTAAGAGATTAAAGTTTTTTAAAACGCGGCCACAATCAGACAATATAAAATAAGATGAACACCTCTAAATCGTTCTCTACAGAAATTGAAATTATGGCACAATATTTACACGTTAATTACTATTAATGATTACATATTAACACGATAAATCGATAACATACAACAATCACAACCGATTTATAGAAAGAAAACCAACTGTTATNAAAAAAGCTAAATATATATTCACCGTTATATACCTGCGAGATAGTATTTCCGTATTCTATATAAGTAGTACAGTTTAGAGCGAAGTAAAACGAGCATATGATGTGTAATTCAATTGCCTCAGGTGTATTTATAACCGCAATGATAAATTCCAGTCCCCACCTCTTTGTTTCGCATTTCCAGGGTGGTAAAAGCCGCTTCGACCCGCCCTTTAGCTAACCTAGCTTTAACCGGTAAAAGTACAATAGCTATTTACATACCTAGAGCAGTAAGGGCGATATTACAGGCCGAGGGCGAAAGCACTAGTGCGTTTAACGCCCGAGGCCTGTCGTGTCGTATACTGCTCGTGGTGCGTACACTATTTTATCGCCCCCCAAATGTAAACTAATTACTAAACATGCAAACTATTTTGCCGTAATCTTAAAAAAAAATAAATGCATATTAAGGTTACATCAGTACCAAAACAAACCGCAGTTATAAAAATATTGATTGTTACCAATTGAACAGCTGACGCCGTGAACTACTAGCGCTTCCTGCATACTGCGTAAAAATAAAACATGCATTTTTACAGGCCCCAGGGCTGTATATAGAACTTTACCGTCCGCTCAGGATAGGAATGTTTACCAGTGGTAGGCGATAAAATTAATTTTTTTGCCCTAGAATTTTCAACGGCCGCGCCGCTTTGCGGAGTTTATTTCCTTAAGAAAAACAACCCTGCTGCATACAGACTAGATAGAGGTCCAAATCGAAGTAAAAAATTCGATGGCAGCGTACAATTTAAGCAATGTCTCTTAACCAGCTCTTTAACCAATGTCCACAGTACCCTAACTATTTTTAGGTGAGGTGGCAAAAGGGTTTAATAAGCCGCTCCACCTAACATCTTTCACCAAAAACCACATTACCATACTATTTTTTTGGGCACCTAAAAATAGTAGAGTATTGTGGTAGATTGTGGTAGTTTACCCAATTGACTGCTATTTGAAAACGATACTTTATGTTATGGTCATTTTAAGCACTGATAAGGGAATTGAGCACTTTTCATACACTAGAATGGATAGGTCTATTTAGGGTCCGAAATTCGATATACCGGACTGGTCATAAACTTATTTGACAGAGCGGAGCGGGATCTCTGTTTCAAATCGACCGTTTGGTATATGTATGTATGGAATATCTGTCTGTAATACAGACGACATTAAAAATACCATAGGTACGCTTTGTTACGCAGTCACGTCCAAACGCATTGTTTGATTTTTTTTTTAATTTACTGACATAGTTAGGTCTGTTTAGGTCATTTCATATACCGGACGGGTATATGAAACTTATTTGACAGAGCGTTTTCATCTCTGTTTCAAATCGACCGTTTGGTATTTCGAATACCGAATACCAAACGGTTTGTTAAACAATTACGACCAAATGCGTTGTTTAATTTTTATTAAATTTGGCGTGAACATCCATGCCAAATTTGATGGAAGATCATTATTTTGTTTTTTGGACTTTCTCAAGTTCAGGTACTAGCCAGTTCCCGTGCTTCACTACGGTGTGTGTAATTTTGAAGTATTGTTTTTTATAAATTTGATGAGTCAATAAATTATAAAATACCGTTAATAAACATTAATGTTTTTTCTTTTATTTTATTTAAAAAAATAAATTTTTTGGCACATTTCTGGGGGGGGGAGTAATGCAAAGCGAAATTTTGAATATACAAACGGTTTCATTACTTAGTTAGTTGTCTGTTGGTAATAAATAAGTTATTTTATGTGTTTTAGGCGTAAGTTGCAAGTCTATTAGTAGAGGAAGGTGTGCAGATGAAGTGCAATGGATGACTGCACGTACTCTTGTCATCCTATGTCAGTGCTATTGTCATGTTCAGTATAGAATAGACTCGGTAGTTAGTTCAGAGAATATACCCCTCTGTATGGAGGGGGGGGGAGGCTCACACACCGGTGAGACTAAAACTGGGTCACAGCTGAGTAACTGCCTTTCGCTTGACCTACTTCTCGACTCTAGCTCCACGGTACAATCTCTACCCCGCCTCGGCTTCCAACAAAAACCAGCTTTATAAGTTCTCCCCGGCCACTTCATTTCCCTGACGAAACAATAGCGCCCACCTTGCTACGGCCTCCCATTCTACTATATCCGGTTTCGCATAAAAATATACTGCCTAGTCATTGCCCTATAAACCCGATGCATTCGTGCCCAAGTGAAATTAAACCTGTAGGCGTGAACAAGAGATTGAAAAAAAAGCTAAATATATATTCACCGTTATATACCTGCGAGATAGTATTTCCGTATTCTATATAAGTAGTACAGTTTAGAGCGAAGTAAAACGAGCATATGATGTGTAATTCAATTGCCTCAGGTGTATTTATAACCGCAATGATAAATTCCAGTCCCCACCTCTTTGTTTCGCATTTCCAGGGTGGTAAAAGCCGCTTCGACCCGCCCTTTAGCTAACCTAGCTTTAACCGGTAAAAGTACAATAGCTATTTACATACCTAGAGCAGTAAGGGCGATATTACAGGCCGAGGGCGAAAGCACTAGTGCGTTTAACGCCCGAGGCCTGTCGTGTCGTATACTGCTCGTGGTGCGTACACTATTTTATCGCCCCCCAAATGTAAACTAATTACTAAACATGCAAACTATTTTGCCGTAATCTTAAAAAAAAATAAATGCATATTAAGGTTACATCANATTTTATAAATTATCATATCAAATACAATGATTTTATTTTAGCGTTTCAAAGAAAGTGTCAACAATTATTGTGTAGAAACTCGGTTTCAAAATACGTGGGTGGCCGCCACTTAAATCCAAACGGCATTATAAAAGGCAGTACCTTCCAAATTTCAAGGTTTAATCTATTCCAGAAATATTGTTATTTTGAATTCTGGATATAAATAGTCGCCATCTTGCAAAAAGATGGTGGATGGTTAAATATTTCTAAGCGAGCACCTAGTGGGTAAGGGGAACCTATAAAATTAAATCCAGTACAACGCAATACTTATAAGTAAGTAAAAAAAAGAACACGGAAAAGGGGCATGGAAATACAATTTAATTTTAACTATGGCAATTCCTCCATCTCTTAAGTTTGTTCTGATGTAATTTTATGTTTGGTAGTTAAAAAATTCTATTAAACACCGAAGTTGGTTCTTCGGTTGTTAGCGAACTTTTAAAAGTTTAATATAGAATCTGAAAGTGTCACATTTAATTAGTTTTACTTTTTATGTTCTAGTTTTAAGTCTTCATTAGTTAACAATGTTGGTTATTAGTGTAGATGTAGACATCGTACTAATTTCTAAAGAGAACTTTATATCTGGACAATACATTGTTATCTCTTAGATAAACCGATAAAAGTTTTAAAAAACTACTCTTAAATGAGGTCATATCTGTCGTTAAGTCTATTTTCTGTTTTTTACATTCCTCATTCCTCGCCATTGCACTTTCCTCGTTTAAAAAATTGTAAATTATCATGACATTATAGAGCATTAAGTTAGTAACTTATACTTAGTTAAGTTAGTAACTTAATGGCCCTAAGTTACTTCAGTAACCAAAGCGTTGCAAATCTTCATCTTCCCTAAAAACATTATTTCTGGTTTTGAATAGTTTTCAGGAATCATTAAGGCATTTGCCCATGATAAGTCATTTATCTGCAGTGGTAGAATGGGTTGGAAAATTGAAATTTATTGGATTAAAGAGCCTTTTCTAGCTTTGAAATAAAGAATGTGCTTATCGGGTATATATGTATTATCGGGGACACGGAATAGGAAGGTAGGGTATATTGACCGATAACAGATTATCATGACTTATGACTAAGATAAGCCAAAAATGCTTGTAATGGTTAAAAGGTATTGGTTTCATATACCTCTTATAGTTTTGAAACAAATAATGTACTTTTCGAGTACTTGATAGAGAAAGACCTAAGGAAGAATGCTCGATAACTGATAGTGAACATCATGACTGAGATATGCCCAATATGCTGGTACATTTCATTTCTGTTTACAAGGTTGATAACAAGTTTTAAGTTCTATATGGTTGTACATAATGAAGTTTCGTATCACAAAAAAAGCATCTTCTAAGCTAAGGAATACATGGGGTCAACTCGAGCTTAAACTTTTACATCCTCTATTCGTATGTTCCATCATGATTTGTATTGGAATCATTATTTTAAAGTTTATTCATTAACATTTGTAAAGATGAGCAGAAGAGGTTATCCTTGGAAAGAAATGAAGATAAACCTCTCTCTCTCTCTCTCTCTCTCTCTCTCTCTCTCTCTCTCTATCTCTCTCCACCAATAGTAACTTATTTTACAAACTTCTATGTATAGAATTGAGTTACTTTTACAAAATCCAATTTATTTCTTAACAAGAAAAACAAGAAAGAGTATCTATGAGGAAACTGTTTCGTGATGGAATTTTCTTTTTGTCTGAGACTTTGAAGACAGATGGATGTGGTCAGGCGCGTTCTCACTCCTCCCTACATCGATTGGCAATACCGAGTGTAAAATCCGATGGGCCTCTCCTTAATCGGCCCGCATCATCACTGTATTTTCAGACAGTACGCTCAAGGCACACGATGAGTGTTGAAAACGATGCAATTTTAGTAGCTGAGGCTGCTTTTTGCTTGCTTTGTTGGACAATGACGAGGTTTGTCTTAAACCCTTATAGTTACACAGTGAAGCACTCTTCTATGGTAATTATCATTATTGAAGCAAGCGTAAGCGAGCTTCATATATTCAACAAAATTTGCATCTTATCTGTTTGCCTGTCGCAGTCAGTAACTTTACGTGTCCGACAACTGATTTTGTTGCAATTTGATACACATGTTCCTTTTACCAATGCTCAGCCTAAGTTCATTGTACAGCTTTATCCCTAACGAACACTAACGATGCTTTGGACATTTGAATGAATGCTTTAAATTAATAAACAATTCCGCCTCTCCAACTTGTAAATATAAATACTATCTTCTAGAGAAGGGACGATCAACTCAATTTCATCGAGTGCAGTAGTAAACAGTTTCTAGAACCTCGCTGACTATTCTTCAGAATCTATCCCGCCACGAAATTGAACTCAGTTCATGGGCCTTCGTTCGAATTCTAAGCCCCCCTGTAAAACTAGTGTAACAGGCTACACAAAAGACATGGCGGACGCCATATGCTGGTTTCAGAGTCAAGAGAATGTTCCACGAGTATATCAATTGGCCAATCTAGTCTCAATTCTGTTTTACATAGTTTAAACAAATTACTGACGTTAATTAAAGGTTATTTGTTGAGGAGATAATTCCCTGAAATATATATAATAGAAGAGAGCTTAGACCAATAGACTATGTATCCTGTCTTGCTAGTAACAATGTTTACGCGTGTGACGGTAACTTCAGTTAAATTTTACCAATATAGTTGAAATTTGGTATAATGTTCCTTTTACCAATGCTCAGGCTAAGTTCGTGGGACAGCGTTATCCGTCCATGCGTTCGTTATCTTACACTGTTATCCACGCACTGGGGAACTTGGTTCTTGCGAACCAAATTTCCATGTGTAAAGACCGCTTTAATATTCAACATTTATTTAATATTACACTCGCTTCAATGATAGAGCCTCGCGGTGCCTTGTTAATGTTAAATTTGTCTAGGAAGTTAACAGATAAGTAGGGAATCTCATAATTTCCTCCAAGAACCTATCTTTGACCAAGATAGAAATGATGACAATATACCTATCACCTATATATCCGCGGCTGTCGCGGACTATAATTGTCCTATATATATTTATTCCGTGCCATGGTGAAATTATGCTAAAGTCTGTTAGTGTACCTTGCAATTCTAGTATTATTTCAAAGAAAGAGTGAAAGGAAACGAAACAAAATCAAGGTTAAGTGGTCACGCTCTTTCTCGATTACCGAAATTTTCTCATTTTTCCTCCAGAAGGGAGGAAACATTAACTTTCCACCCTAGTTTATAGGGAGGAAAGGATCCCATTACAGCCTAGTTGTGAAAATCGTGGCGGAAAGTAGAAATCGTGGCGGAAAGTAAAAATCGTGGTGTAAAGTAACAGTAGAGCCAACTTATTATTCTTAAAAAAATCAGTGTTGCCTGTTTCGTAACTAATATCAGTTTCTTTTTTAACTCAATGACTCGACAGGTTAAAAGCTTTTTTATTAAATATTACAGAGTTGAAATGACACGTACTTTTGATTGCCGTGATACTTTAATTTTTATCGTCATTTTAAAATGTCGTATGACTTCATAACTGAGTTTAAACAAAACTTATAGAAAAGAGTCCTTGTAGAAAAGATGTAGGTTACAACCCATCAGGTTATATTATTGTTTTTGATTTATCGTATTTTAGAGATAAACACAAATAAATTAAATATTATTCAGTTAGTCATTTTGTAGTATATTTTGTGTATTATTAAACATTTGAGTTATTGAGTTATTATTATAATTACATAGTTATTGAAAGTTATCAGGACCGCCCTTAGGTACGGGCAACCGCCCCGGGCCCCTAGCTTTTAGGGGCCCGAGGAAAATTTTTTATGTTTTCTTTGATTTCTATAATAACTTCAAGTTATTATAGAAATCAAAGGAAACATAGTTGGAATTGATGAATTGCACATTTAATTTACATTATTTTTTTCTACAATAAGATGTTATAAAACTTTTGTTTTGTTTTGTTTTTAAAAGTCGTTAAACAAATTAAAGGTATAAACATTTTTGTAAACTTAGTTTTTAAAACCTAAATAAATTGATAAATCGAAATCTTAGGTTTCTTTGTGTTGTTTTCCACCCTTCTGAAGGAAAAATCTTGTACGGACCACGGGAGCAAAAATTCATAGCACCCTCGCTATAATTAACTCCCTCGGCTATGCCTCGGGATTAAACTTCATGGTTCCCTCGGCTGCGCCTCAGGAACCAACTAAATAACTCCCTCGGCTTCACCTCGGGATTTAGACAGTATGGTTCCTGAGGCTTCGCCTCAGGAACCAACAATAACGCTCAGGGAGTAATGACTTTGTTTCCTCCCTTGGTGCGTAAATAACTATTGAATAGGTAGTGTTTTGTAGCCTCGAGAAGGGCAAGAAACTAGATTTTTTAATTGTTCCTTTTTCCATACATTTAATTCTACCTATGTACAACATTTATGTTTCTAGGATTGTTAGAGGACCCTTAGTATTTTGATGAGTCTGCAAATAAGTCAGTGACAAAATAACAACAACTTTAGGTTTATATTATATATCTTATGAACTAATATAGGTAAAGACATGAAATTTTTATTCCTGGTTCAGTTTGTAATGAACTCTAATTTATAATTAATTTTATGTATCTAAGTATCCTTAATAGGATAAAAGAGCAAAGTCCAAAGAACTTGAGTGCCCCCAGATAAATAAATTCAATAAATTATCTTTTTTCGAAAGTTTAATTGACGAAAAAAAAAAAATATATATATTAAAGATTATAAAAATAGAATAAAATGATTTTGTGAATCAATCAATTTTAAAAATAAACCCTGTTTTAATTTTGTAATAATAAAAGTGTGTATTAGGTTTCGTCATTGTAATTAAGAGCTAAGATGTTGCCTCTTGAGCTATAATGATCTTCACTGGTTTTATTTAAAAAAAAAAAACTGGGAGGAAAAAAATATGTAAATTAAGAGCTCCTAATTATAAACCAAAACATGGTGAAATTTTCATTAAGGCCTTTATCAAGTGTACTTGAGTCAAGTGAATTCGGACAAAGAGAAATGCATGTAATGTAAATATGATGTTCAATACAATAGAATAGGGAATAATAATAGAAAATAATAATAAAACAATACGGATATGAGAAGAATATGGTCAAAAAGTACAATTTTTCTTGGGTACAATTTTACTGTCATCTTTATTAAAAGAGAAATACGAACTTACTTACAGGAAGTTAATTAATTTTTTTTTTTATATATATTTATTATTAAAATCACAACTCGTATCAGTACAAAAATCGTGTGAAAACTGCATTTTGGTTTGCTCGTGTGGTTTTACTACCCTCATTGTCGCTCTGGTGCAAACTTCCCACTCGCATGCAAAATGCTACTTTCTGCACTAGACGCGTAATGTATTATTCATTATTCTCACACAAAAATAATAACTTTCTACCTCCTTGGTGCAATGGTTTACATTCATGCCTGCAGACTTAGAGGTCGGTGGATCGAGACTCATCCAAGTGTGTTTTAATATGTTTTATTCAGACGATTTGTTGCAACTAAAAGGGTCCAGTAAGAATACGAAAAAATGCGCATGTGGTGTAAGGTGCGGAAGTTAAAAAGAAGCCCGTTTTGTAAGGACATACACTTCTCTCGAAGTGAAAACGGTGGCAAAAGATATACTTCCTCCATTTATTTCTGAGACATCTTAAACACTTCTAAATCCAGTTAACTCAAAGAGAAAACATTTTTATTTAACTAAACTAAAGAGAATATGTAAAAATAGATCTTAGCACTGCCAGATTTGTGCTGATTTGTACTGAAGTGAGGCGTTTTAAGCGGTCGGATCCGGAAAAAATTATTGCATTGTAAATTTTTAATGATTTTAATGATTCTAAAAGTCGGAAAAATGACTTGTTTCACGTAGTGGCGACATCTTTTTGCGTGAAAACTCATGAAAACGTGCATGAAAAATGTCGCCTAGTGTGACATTGGCGTAATGAGCCAAGCAAAATGTATCGTTAAACTATTTCGTTTCAATTTGCTCACATTACAACATGCGACAACTTATTATTTTGCCTTCCTTATTGTCAGCTGTTAAGAAAAAACAAATTTTTATTCATGCGCTGATCGATCCCGCAAAACCACGTAATATTTTCCACGCGTGCCCTCAATTATTAATAAAGAAATGAACTCACAGACTACAAACAAAAAAAAATGTGATTTTAATTTTTTCAATCATGTCAAATAACTATGCTGTATTCGCTATATTTTAATTTTTATTATGTCAATTTAAATTTATATATCTTTTATCTACTACTACGATCTTCAAACACATTGAACACATGAAATAATATCACATTTCATTGATCCTCCACTAGGTGTGTGTTAAGAGGTCAATTCAGAGAATCATAACAAATATGTTTAATTGATAAAATATAAAATAATATTTGTAAATCGTATGTTCCATTAAAAATTAAGAGACAGAAACCATTTTAATTATCTATTTCAAAAACCTCATTCATTTTTTAATGTAATTTGTTCAGATAACATTTTAAACGGAAGAAACGCATTTGGTTTAATTTTTATGGACGTCAATATATTATTATCTAGATTAAAAAACCGACAATATCTATCAGTCACATGATTTCTTTTTTTTAAATTTATTTTGTACTCCAAACGATCATATTTTTTAATATAACTGTTGTCTTTATGATTGATTAGCTATCTTTTAATTGTAAGTAATGCGTTCATTTTAAAAAATAACAGGAAAAAAAGCTTTTTTTTTAAAATAAAGTGATCATTTTATATTTTTTCTTTCCTTATTGATATTTTAAGTCTAAATTAGAACAAAAAAAATTTAAAGTAATTCAAACATGGTATAATATATCCTTTGGGTAATATAACGGCACGTGGTCTTACTGCTTATTGCTTCAGTATTTAAAATAGTTGTTTACAGAGATATAATGTTATCAATACGTGTGTATTTAGTGCTATTTTTAACCGATAACGATTATTAGAAACTATAAAATAAGATATTTAGTTCAAATAGCAATTGCAGATACAGCGAAATATAGCTTTATCTAGTATTTAACTATGGTTGATCACAAGTTAAGATTAGGAATCGCATTGCCCTTTTATGGAAGCTATAGTTGTTTTGACATGATTAAATTAAAGAATTGATTGTATTGCGAATGCAAATAAAAGAATGCTATTTGGTGTAACTAATATAACCTACTAACTACTAATATAACCATATAATTAATATAGGTAACCTAGTAATATAATATACATAAATTGAAGAGGTACTTACCGTTGACACTTGCTTGATCTGAGGATCATTGGACCGGTTTCGGCTATACGCCATCATCAGCAGAAGAATATAGTTGAACTCGTAGAGTCTACAAAAAAACGTTCTCATATAGACTCTATACGAGTTCATTTCGACTCCAGGAGATTAATCTTCATCTGCTGATGATGGTGTCTAGCCGAAACCGGTATTCATGATGGCTTTTCATTTAATAACTTACTAACTTGCGGTTATAATCATCAGTTAAACCTAGTATAACATCTAGACAGATGTGTAACCATTCGATATCTACCTTAATATAATAAATAACCATACAATTCCTTACATTTATCTCTCTATAATTTATTATGTTTCGAATAATTCGAGCATGTATTACCTCTTGAGCTGACACTTATATTAATTTACTTAATATAAAATTGTACCGTTTTTCTAAACATATTTTAGTATAGACACATCGTCGGGTAACACTTAACTTTTTTAACTACCTGATTCTAGTTGACCTGACGACCTGACTAGTTGATTAGTTAGGTTCAAATCAATTTACACTTCATCGTTTGATTCAACTATTAACGATCCGAAAGAGACTAGCATGCCATGTCGTTATTGGCAATCGTCGTTACGTCGTTAAAATAAGTATGATGAGTCAAGAGCCATAGAGAGGGCCGAGGGCCTAAAGAACCTATGTATTAGTTTGTTTTGTTGTTTTCGAGCTTACTGAAGGTTTAACTTTAAATTGATTCCAAAGCATTGATGACCCATTCGAAAGAACAAAATTTTTAATGCCCTCCAAAAAACAAATTCCCTGTCAGAAATCTGTTTCAGACATCAGGGAACATTTTTCTTCTCGTCTGTCGATAAACGTTTTGCGAACAACCGTATACGACTTTAAAAACAACTTGTTAAAATTTTATAAAATTTACATGGTATAGCTTAGAATTAGTCTGTTGTTGGTCCCTAATTAATTTTAAACTCCTACGACCATTTCTTCCTGTCCAGTAAGCGGAAAAAGCTCCTTTTTTTATTAGCACATATACATATCTTTAAAAGTAGTTATCCAATTTAGTATAACATTGTTGAAAGTAGCCGACAAATGGTCACAATGGTTATTTACAACCACTTCTTCACTTGACTTGAAACAGCTAAACATCCACACTTTCAATGTACAGTGGGATCAAATTATTACTACGTTTTTATTAGTTTTATTTCTTGTATGTTTGTCCAGTGCTAATCTTGCAATCGATTTTTAGCTAGCTTCCCGAGTAGCTAGACATTTGAAACTTTTAGAATAGCTCAGAACACTATGACAATGCATTATTTTAATACTTTTAGCCATCTCTCAGCAAAATTTAATTAGTTTTCAGCAAATTGTACTGTATGGAAAGTTCGGAAAAATCCGCTACTTATTTTATTTGTTTTGAAGTATCCCATATTTACAATCTTCATTTTAACAGGTTTCAAAATTATGGCAGAAAATTTAAAAACTTATTATATAAAAAGTTCTTTTTATCTTGCTATTATTTTATACTTTTTCCCTAAATGCAACACGTTGAAGCTAAATTGATCAGGCATTGTACCATAGTTGTTACATAGTGCCAGGTTTATTAGTCAGAATATGTAATACAGTATGGATTGAAGATTGGAGGTATAATATTATTCACCATCACCAATGAAATAATGGAATAAAATAAATAAATAAATTAATAACTAATTCTTAAATTATTTAATGATTATCTCATTGCGGTACAAAATTTATTAAATCATTTCCATTTAATAATACATTGCCGTGTATTTTCTTTAAGTTTATCTAGTTGGAATCGAAACCGCTTCTATTTTTAAACGTTTAAAACACGTCGGAGCAAGATTGGCAAACGATATTCCTTCCACTCAACGTTATTTTTAGATTTTATTTTTCCAACGTAGAAATTAGAATGAGGAGGGAGAAGTGGTGAGATAAAGTGATAGAGAAATAATGTAAACAAATCAAATGCGTATATAGTTAACAAAAATAAATTTTATATTTGAGGAAAAACTGATCTAAAGAGTCGTTGGCTTCTTTAGGCAGGTCAGGGATCTCGACATCTGCTTCTCATCTGACTGTTTGTTTGTTTTTTTCGTCTCATATTCAACTCAAAAATAACTATAAAGTTTTATATCCAACATCCCTTATATTCTTCAGTTCTTGTTTTCTTAGGAAATAAAAGTGAAAAATAAAATTTGCAAAGATATCCTTTCGCAACACACGAAGAGTCCGTGAAGTGAATCTATAAATATTGTCTGATTTTGATAAATTTTGGCTCAGATCTTTTTAAAACCAATTCATAATTAATACCAAAACAAAAGACAAGCTCATGATTCCTTACCATAGACTAAACAATCTGAGGTTTGTCATTTTATAATAGGATAATAAGATTGTATAACCTACTTAGTAATGAAATAAAATATTTCGACTTTGTTGGTTTTTTAAAAAAATTAGACTTAAAAGTTGTGTTAAGTAATATATACTGTGTATATAAATTATAGGATTATTACCAAGGAATGTTTTATTGTTAATTTTGTTTTTGTACATTAAGTGATTAGAGTCTAGAGGTAATACCTGCGAATTGACCTATAATGTTACAAAGTTACCTTAATGGAAATATAATATTCTTATTTTTAAATCCGATCTTTAAGTTTTAGGTAGTATTCATACTACGGTAAGTTTAAATTTTAATTTAAGTCAAATTATAATTATTATTAACAATGGGAGACAGACAGAAAAAAATAGACTCCAGCGCCGAGACTTGAACCACAGGCCTCTATATTTCCAGTATAGCGCTCTACCAATATTGTATGGATAGTTCAAGTCCCGGCGCTGGAGTATACTTTTCTCTGTCGGTCTCCCATTGTTAATAATAATTATAATTTGATTTAAATCCGAATAATATCTTGGACGAGTTTTTTATCCAGCTTAATCCCCCCCACACTTAAAACATTTCAAGATGACGGAGATTTTAAAACTATAACTTTAAAACCCCCCCATTTTAATGATGTGATACAAAATCCTTTAGGTAATTGCATTTGTATTGTCCCAACAAAATAAAACTATTCTAAAAAGGTACAAACTGTTTTAAGCCCAAACCGTTCCCAAGTTCCCGTTATTTAAGTCCCATTATTAAATAATTAAGGGTTTTTTTTTTT
>KZ651247.1:349453-360513 GCA_001010745.2 Gerris buenoi
AGTGACATCGTGTAACGAAGTTTGCGATTCGAGACTCGTCCAAGTGTAACATTTTTACAGATTAATTGTATTATATCTATTTAAAGACCAGCAAATCGAAAAAAAAACATTTATTTTTATTGGAATAAATGTGGTTGCCTTGGCGTAGCAATATTTTTTTGCAATTAAATATCCCATAACCATTTCTTAATCCTGAAATAATAAATTCGTCAAAAAACGAAAGAGTGCAATGCATTCTAGAACTTAAGTTTCATTTCTAATGCGTGAGAGCCTCGTACATATTTTTTATTTTTTTCTACAACTAACTTTCGTGTGTCAAAAGTTTCAGATTTGGATTTGGATGGATTTTTTCGTTTTGTGTTTTTTTTTTAAACAAATATTTCTGTTGATTGTTAGGACGCGTGTAGCCTAAACTAATCAAGACCGACGTCGATAAAAATTCATTTCAGTAAATGTTCAGAAAATAATTTCCCAATGGCGAAACAGAGACCGAGAAATGAAATTTAACCCTAAATTTGGAAGTGCTGGTCCCCCTCCTCCCAAAGACACTAAAAAAAACCTGGCGATTTTTATTAAAACGTTCTAAAATGTCCATTTAATTAATACAAAACTAAACATATAAGTATATTTTTCGCAGGAAGAAGCTAGTTTCCTCATTTAATATCATGATATTTGTAACAAATAAAAATCACCACGTTTAAAACTGCTAATAAAATTTGGCATTTCTTAGTTATTAACGTCTACTTTTCAAGTAGACAACCCATATAAACAAATTTATATCTCTTAACTTAAATATCACGTGTTTTTAAGAACCCTTAAAAGTTCATTTCAGTTCTTTTTATAAACTAACTTTCACCTTTTAAGTATGGTTTTCTTAACTGATTATCAAGATAAGAGTCTATTTTCATTTTTTTTTTTTTTTACACACACAAAGGTGTAAGCGTTGTTAAATGGTTAATTTAAAAATTACTTTCGTTCTGACCCACTACTCCATTGTGTTCATATTTCATATCTTGCAATACGATTAATTAAAGAAATTGCGTGGGAAAAGAGTCGAATATTAATTGCAGAAGACCGAGACTTAGTATTCGTGGAAGTGTTCGCCTATTTTATGGAATGAGGTAGGTGCTGAAGTCGACGAGGTGTCAGTTTCCTTTCTTCAACTATTAAATTATCGCAATTAAACGGTTCTGTATCGTTTCCTTTTCGTGGAAGTTTCTAAACAAAGCTTTTTCACTGCTCTTGTTCTTCTGTCCAATGAAAACAAAAGTTTTATATTTTTAAATTCGTGGAACTTCTCATTAATGTGTATTGTTTTTGGAATGTTGTTGAATTTATTTTCTTCGTTATTACGTCATTACTTTTAAGTAGTGCTTTTGTTTTCTTAGTGCAGTTCTTTAGTCATTTTATTGTGCTTATAATAAATATGCTTTGGGTTTTTTTTATCATTAATTAGTTTGAGCTATTATTAAGTTAAGAGTATTATTAAGACGCTCTTGGTTAGATCGTCTATACTGTAAATATAGGAGGCCCGTGGTTCGAATCCTGGCGCTGGAGTATATTTTTCTCTGTCTGTCTCCCGTTGTTAATAATTATTATAATTTGATTTTAATTAAATATTTAAACTTTCCGTGGTATGAATACTATCAAAAACTTAAAAATTGAATTTCTAATTGATCGTACTAGGTACAGGTACTAATTGGGTACTTTATAATTATAACTTATAACTTTATAACTTATAATTTATAAGCGTTATTTCTCGGTCTAGTTCTATTGATGGTAAATGTTGACTCCTAGACTTGTGGAAAAATTTGAAAGCTTAATTCGGGACTAGGTATCGTTATCGACAGAGGAAATTATTCTTCAGTGTAGCTTAGTTGGCCATTTGGGGGTTACCAAATTGATTTCGGAGGCATTTTTTTTGCTTGAAGTATCGATATATTTTTATTGTGTCGAAGTATCGATGTTGGTTCGGAAAACAGACTTTGTCCCTGGACGCTAGGAACCCTAGCTACGCCTTTGCATTCCCGATGACAATAAAATCAGTCATTAGTCTTACAAACTCAGTTATTAATATTTTCAAAATGGCGGCGTCGGCCAATGTGGTGGACGCCAAAAAAGTTTTAGTGAGCAATGACATGATATTATACATTGTTTTAAAAGGTCTTGAATAGTAGGAAATGGGTTAATATTAAAATTTCTCAATACAAGTTAATATTTTTAAGAAGGCGGTCAATATGGCGGACGCCAAAAAAGTTTTAGTGAGTAAGCCATGTCAAGCAACATTTGAAAAAATAAAAGTAAAGATAAGATAAAAATATAAAATATGTACCTTGATAGATTCACTAAAAATAAGGAATAAAAGGTGGAATATGTAGTATTGAAAACAAACATACATACTTCTATGTATAAGGAGTTTTTGAGACTTCTTAAAAGAGAATAAACAAAATTACATTTAAAAAGAAAAGCAAAAAGCATATTCAAGAAAAAGCAGAGCTAAACTAAATAATGAATCGGGAATATTGGCTTCCGCAGTTGAAATAGAATTATCATAATCAAGTTTTGATTTTTCATTGAAGGCGGAGTCTATTAAAGATTTAGAATCTGAATTTTTGCTTCCCTTTATTGCAAAAATCTTCTCTATGTTAACTCGAAACAGCAAAAAAGATAGAACTTACTGACGCTCCCATTAATAGTAAACAAAACGCACCGTTCCTTCTAGACGCAATGTTCCACTAGAAAACCTAAGATTGTTTTGACCTTCAACTCCGAAAGCCTACGCAACCTATTATCTTTTTTGATTTTCTTGAGTATACCTAATTTCTATCTACCTGGAACCGAAACTATAATATTACAACAGTTCATAAATTATACTTCATTTTTTTTTTAACTATTATGTTAAAATTAATGGTACCACAAATATTTAAGCAAATTAATTAGGTCTACATTGTTAATATATTTGTTGAAGATACTTATTTAACAAACTTTCTTGTTGAATATGATTGGATTGTTTAACAAAGATTCTTGTTGATGATGCTCTTTTAACAAATGTTCTTGGTGAAGATGCTTGTTTAACAAACATTCTTGTTAAAGATGCTTGTTTAACAAACATTCTTGTTAAAGATGCTTGTTTAACAAACATTCTTGTTAAAGATGCTTGTTTAACAAACATTCTTGTTGAAGATGATCGATGTATGTATATTGAATAATACATTGAATATTTATTTAATTGTCTAAACCACGAAAACATTGATAGTTTTAAACCCAGATTTCATAGCACCTAATAAATTATAATTTTTTGTTGTGACTTATTATAAATGAAAAGGAAAAAAAAAACTTTTTACTTTTTAAAAAATTAACTAATTAATTTTTATTCTCTCTTAACTCTTTGAGTTCATTTACTATAAATACATTTTTTTTTTTTAAAGTTAATAAATCAAAAAACCTCTCGAACTCCATTGAATTTTAAGAATTTCCTCTCAGTGGATTTTCCGCGGAATGCTTTTTACGGAGGACTGGAATGTTTTTCATAGAATGCTTGTTAAATATCGATTAGACTGGTGTGGTTCGAGGAACTCATTTAATGATATCTGATATGTGTTACCCATTTAGAGTTTGCGCTGGAAGATAACGATATAGCGGTCGTAAAACATGTTTTAAATGTTTTTTTCCGTGTAGAAGTTTGTTGTTTGTTGTTTTTGGCTAGTGCATCCTGCATATGGTACTCCTACCGGATGAGTTTATAAAAACTGCATCTTTCATCTTTTGCATCAATACAACTAGTGATATTATTAAAAAGTGTATTCTTTCAAATATAAACTTACTATAAATTTTCAATCACTTATGTCATAGTTTTAATAAATCTAAAATAATTATAACAAACTTTAACTTAAATTTATATAACCTTATATAAATACAAGCTGTATAAGCTTATATGAACTTAACTATAATATGTATTATTTTCTATTTTTTTCTCTGACTGTCTCCCTTTGTAAATAGTAATTATAATTTGATTTTAATATGTATTATTTTTTCAAACCCGAGAATCATCGAGCAAAATTAAACATTTAGAACCGTATAAATTTGTTATAATACAAATAAATATAACGGTACTTCTTTAGATTGTTACTCCCTAAGTTTTTTTTTAGAATGGATATAATTATTTATAAATTCCTTTGTCTAAATTAACCAAATAACTATTAAGATAAAGGTATGATTAGCCCAATGTACTTTTGGATAAAGTAATGTCACACTTCTGTTTTTATAAAGGGAATAACAGTCTAAAGAAAAAGAAGTGCCAATATAACACGTTGAAGAAGTCATCATATCACTATAATATGTTGTCTTACTTACCTGAAAATTATATTAATATCATGTTTATCCATGGGCGCCCATACCNTTTCGTAGAAGGCTTGTTAAATATCGATTAGACTGGTGTGGTTCGAGGAACTCATTTAATGATATCTGATATGTGTTACCCATTTAGAGTTTGCACTGGAAGATAACGATATAGCGGTCGTAAAACATGTTTTAAATGTTTTTTTTTTCCGTGTAGAAGTTTGTTGTTTGTTGTTTTTGGCTAGTGCATCCTGCATATGGTACTCCTACCGGATGAGTTAATAAAAACTGCATCTTTCATCTTTTGCATCAATACAACTAGTGATATTGTTAAGAAGTTTATTCTTTCAAATATAAACATACTATAAATTTGCAATCACTTATGTCATAGTTTTAATTAATCTAAAATAATTATAACAAACTTTAACTTAAACTTATATAACCTTATACCTATAAATATAAGCCATATAAGCTTGTATGAACTTAACTATAATATATATTATTTTTTCAAACCCGAGAATCATCGAGCAAAATTAAACATTTAGAACCATATAAATTTGTTATAATATAAATATAACGGTACTTCTTTAGATTGTTACTCCCTAAGTTTTTTTCAGAATATAAATGACTTTGACTAAGTAACTATAAAAAAGGGATGTTTAGTCCGATGTATACTTTTAGACAAAGTAATATCACACTTCTGTTTTTATAAGGGGAGTAACAGTCTAAAGAAGTGCCAATATATCACGTTGAAGAAGTTAACACTATATGTTTTCTTAATTACCTGAAAATTATATTAATATCATGTTTATAATCCTTAGTTAAATTTTAAAACCACGAATTTTTCATTATAAAGAAAAAAAAAAGTTTGGTAGTGTGAAGGAACAGGGTTATACAGTGTGGTTTTGAGCCTACATTATATTTTCAAGTTGAGTCTTCATGCTAAATTTAACCATTCAGTGAAAAACCCAGAATTAGATGCTACTGCACCAAACCTATTTCAACCTTTCACAATCCCTGATGTTTGATGTATCCTCTCAAGAAATCTAGTTAAGTTATGATGGCATTTGGAACTTTTTGATGCAGACAAAGAAATGATTAAGCCTCTTTGTCATAATCTTATCGTTATCGTTACTTATAAACATGCAGTTTTACTTATGTCAATCTTGTTTTTTGTTATTGCAGGTGGTCGAAGATTTTCCCCGGAATGCTTTTTACGGAGGACTGGAATGTTTTTCATAGAATGCTTGTTAAATATCGATTAGACTGGTGTGGTTCGAGGAACTCATTTAATGATATCTGATATGTGTTACCCATTTAGAGTTTGCACTGGAAGATAACGATATAGCGGTCGTAAAACATGTTTTAAATGTTTTTTTTTTCCGTGTAGAAGTTTGTTGTTTGTTGTTTTTGGCTAGTGCATCCTGCATATGGTACTCCTACCGGATGAGTTAATAAAAACTGCATCTTTCATCTTTTGCATCAATACAACTAGTGATATTATTAAAAAGTGTATTCTTTCAAATATAAACTTACTATAAATTTTCAATCACTTATGTCATAGTTTTAATAAATCTAAAATAATTATAACAAACTTTAACTTAAATTTATATAACCTTATATAAATACAAGCTGTATAAGCTTATATGAACTTAACTATAATATGTATTATTTTCTATTTTTTTCTCTGACTGTCTCCCTTTGTAAATAGTAATTATAATTTGATTTAGATTAAAATTGGGGGTGGTCAAGCTATTNGAAATGATAAAAGCCTAGTTTACAGTTTACCACTTGGTAGAGTAAAGGGTCGAGTGAACTAGCTTACTTTTCAGCACAAGGGGCGGTAGAGTAAAATAGTGGGGCTGTTTTTTTGGTAGAGCGACTCTAAAGTCGTTCACACGTGCTTGATAGTAGCCTAGGTAAGGTGAGATTATTGAATTTTTTATTCTAAATAATCTTGCAATAAATACGGAGAAGAGGTAGTAAATGATAGGAGCGAACATGTGGTGTGGGGTCTACTAGCTCGTCGGCGGTCGAGTTACTATACTACCGCACTAGCTTATTTACTCATCCAACTTTTATTTATTATCCTCTACCGATTACTATCTGTATCCTTCACATAGGCTAGTAGCTTGGTAGTGTGCTACTAGACCTAGCTACTTGACCGTTTACTCTACCAATGCAAACTAGGCTTAAGCCTCTTGGTCATAATCTTATCGTTACTTATACACATGCAGTTTTACTTATGTCAATCTTGTTTTTTGTTATTGCAGGTGGTCGAAGAGTGGTTCGGATTGTTAAAGTCAAGGTTTAGAGAGAGTCCAGATGCCTGTATTGCCGTACATTGTGTAGCAGGACTTGGCAGAGCACCTGTAATGGTAGCACTTGCTCTGATTGAACTCGGCATGAAATATGAGGATGCAGTAGAACTCATCAGGCAGTGAGTATTTCATAGTTTATTATTAATTTAAGTCTCTATTTCACTCGGGTCCTTAGTAACTAAAGGTGATTCTCAATAATCATACAGTAGAGCCTCGATAAGAAGTGTCTCAAGGGGATAAGGGAAACAGTCTTTACTAAAGTGCCCTTTTTGTTGAGGGTAGTGTTATCAAAGTTATTTTGGCTATCAGTTGTGTTATCAAGGTACCTCATTCCTGTATAGAGTCACGTTATAGAGGTTGACTTCTCAAAACGACTTGTTATAGAGGTTCTGAGTTATGTTGTGAATTGGAAAAAATCCCGTGTTATAGAGGTTGATTTCTCAAAACGACTTGTTATAGAGGTTCTGAGTTATGTTGTGAATTGTAAAAAATCTGTGTTATTGAGGTTGTTTGAATAATAATACTCGCGTTATAGAGGTTTATTCAACATTGTGTGTTATGGCAATCTCAAGGGGATTTGAAAATTGCACTTGTAATTGAGTTTGTCGTGTAAGCGAGGTTCTACTGTATATCCATCTTACAAGCACTTACCTATCTTTATTAACATTTATGTGGAGAAATGATTCAACTTTATGCACCATTCACTCAGAAGAGGCTGTCCAATGTTGGGTTAAGACATTTTATAGATGTGTTATTATAGTATAAGTATTAAGGCCCCCATACACGGTCAAACATTTTGCGCAAACATCATGTTTATGCAAACATTTTGACCATGTATGGGGCTGCTTGATGTTTGCGCAAACATGATTTCTTAACTAAATTTTCCCGACATTAGGTTTGCGCAAAAATTTTGCTCAAACTGTTGCACAAAATGTTTGATCGTGTATGGGGGCCTTTAGAATTAAAGTAACCTGTTAACAATAGAATGAAAATGATATCTGTGACAGTTACTCCAAAAGTGATTGATTTTATTTCAAATGAAAATTGTTAATCATAATTACCAATAATGTAAATCTGGATTGTAAAAAGGCCTGAAGACGCCCAGGTATGGGCGTCATATAGTCGAATTATGAATTAAAAGGAAATATATCAGTTTTTTTACACACTTTTCATCCATAAAGAACTGAAGAATAAAAATTAATCTAATCAATTTTACTGGTTTGTATCCTTTATTATTATGTAAAACAACAGGTTATGGGCCCAGATTTGTAAAAAACAAAATTATGTAAAAGTAAAATTGGATTAATTATCGATAAAATACAGATAAATTGGATTATGGACATGGAAAATGAAGAAGTTGGCTAAAAAAATATGCAAAGGTGCGTTACTATTAATTTTAAGATCATAAAGCATTTAGTGCTGCTTATGTGTACTTTTTTTATCTGGAATTATTTTGAACTGATCAATCATTACAACGTGATGATTTTTTGTACAATTATTTAGGCTTTGACTTGGAGTTATCATTAGTAAATTAAGTCTTATTCTATTAGATTATTACAGGATAGGTAACCATCCACAATACACATCTATTCCACATGATCCTTTAAGTCGAATAATATGTTTAATATGTCTGAATATGTCTCACCTCTTTGCAAATATATTATTGTTGAACAGGCGTTCTAAGATAAGCATTGTTAGAACCTCAAACACTTAGCATTCAAAGATTTGGATGTAGCTAGATAGATTCTTTAATATGACCCTAAATGAAATCGTGTTAGACACCCTTGCTATAAAAGCACTTATACAAAAGAGAAACTTTCTAATACTCTTTTAATTTCTAACTATATGTGTTTTTCTTTTGCAGGAAGAGGCGAGGAGCAATAAATGCAAAGCAGCTGACCTATTTAGAAAAGTACAAGCCTAAGTCAAGACTTAAACTAAAAAATGGTCATAAGAATTCATGCTGCATTCAGTAAAAGTGTTTAGGGATAAAGTTTAAAACTTTTTTTTTTTTTTTTTTTCAAAAAAAATAATTTTATAAGAGATATTAAGGGGTTTTCATAGTTTTGTGCCACCCTGTATCATGTTATTTCTATTTTCACTAATTGGCTAACATGAATTTTTTACAGAAATGAGAACAACGTTTATATACGGAGATTGGTTTCCAGAAGAAGAAATGGATAAAATTCAGATGCGTAGATCTGACTGGAATAGAATAGCAGTCAGATCACTGTGGGGAGCATGCATATATACTTATATTAATGTAGCGGCTTTCGGGATGCTAGAAAACTATATAGGAGACAGCGAATTCTTTGCTGTTTTCCCCTGTTGGGTAAATAGAAGAATATATATATATTAAAAACCTTCTTGACGGTATATTATTGAACAATAAAGTTTACCTAATAAAATTAAAGCGGCCTCTTCAACACTGTGGTAGCAAATCTACATGTTCTTGAGACTATAAAGTATTAATTTAGTTCCCTTAGAGTGTATATTGAAACTTAAAATTTTATTTTTATTTTGAGGTCCCCAGTTAGTATAGATGCTAATAAGTGTAGGTACTTTATTAACTGGCTAAATTTCGTCCCGAGAGGGGGACATCTTCATGCCTGCAATTTTTAAACTAATCAAAAATAACATTACTAACATGTATAATCACCGCAAAATGTAAATATACCAATTCTAAGTGATAGGTGGGACCACTTAGATTGATCCGCTTATATCTAAAAATTTACTAATTTTGCTGGGGTAATGNAAATGATAATGTGTTATTTAATTTCTCTGTAATATATTATTAATTATTATTAAAAAAAAAGAATTATAAAAAAAAATATATATTTTGCTTTGAGTTGCATTTGGATATGCCTACCAATATTTAAATTGATATGAATTTTTCATGTCCATACGAAAAACTTAAAATAAAAAGCACATGAAATGAAAAAATAAAATATATATACAGTGGTTGAACTACTCTTACCCAAATTATTTGAAGAGAATGCACACAATTAATATTATTATTATTTAACCCTTCGTAACTAATGAATAATTAAATTACCAATTTTTTTCTCATTAACATCTAGCGTTCATTTGAAAATGTTAAAGGTAAATTTGCCGTTCATGTTCCACTCTTTATTACCTGTTTTAGTTAATCTGTTTTTACTCGGTATATTATTGTATAAAATGGATAATAAGTAATATCCTTTTAGACAAAAATATATGTTGTGTCTGATGTATTTTTACAAAATTATAGTTGTTTTATGCTTTATTTTTGTTACTTAATTGGTCGTTAAAATATTCCTTTTTTATATTTATATATTTTTATTTCATAACAACTTTTCTTTCCTTTAGATAAAAAAAGTTGTATTTTACTAAATATTGTATAATAATAAATGACGACTTTACCAAGGCATTTTCGAACTCAGGAAGTAAACAAATTGAAGCTTTTAATTAAATAAACCCAAAGAAAATTGGGCACCTAGATCTATTAGAGGGATTTGATCGGCAAATTTACCTGTTATTTATTTACTCGTTAATTTAAATAAAATTGTAAATAACATATGCTCTAAAAGTGTAACATTACCCTTTCTAAGAACATTTTTAACTAAATTCCAAATTACTTTGCAATTTACTCATTAATTTAAATAAAATTGTAATAATAATATATAGATAAAATAATGTATACAGTTTTAGTTTTGTTTTTTCCTTTTGGATAGATGTATCATATTTATAAGATAAGATTGAAATATAGATAATAATGTAATGTAATTGTATAAATATAATTATCGGTCGTAATAGCTGAATATTTAATTGCTACGTGTTAAGCACCACCTTTGTTGTCGGGCTTGATACAATTGGAATGTGATTCCATTTAGCGAATTAAATCGGTCAAAGATTAATGGCAATGAAGATTAAAAGGTATTTTCCTTCCCCCGCTTGAATTTAGGAAATTTAAATTTCTTTAAATCAGTGGCTTGAATTTAAAGTCTTGTACTGAACGGTGGTAACTATTTTAACAATTGTAAGAAAATTATGCCACTAAGTCCCAATCCTCTCTCTTAGTAAAAAAGTGCACTGCAATGTGTCAGTAGGCATTTAAGTGGTGTAATATAAACACCATTTTTAATTACAAGGGAGCTAAGGAGTCCTCGGTTATGCCGTTATTCTTCATTGGCCGTAATTTAGAATTAATAATGTTGGATGCTTTATAATAACAATTTTTTATGGTTGGCCATATCCGAATGCACCCCGGTTTTATAAAATAAATTTAAAAAAAATAATTAAGAAAAACTAAAAAAAAGAAAGGAATAAAAAATATAATAATAAACTGAGATCAATCAACTTTTCTAAGGAAAATAACCAACATTTAAAAATAAATATTAATTTTTGATATAAATATTTAAA
>KZ651247.1:397448-421143 GCA_001010745.2 Gerris buenoi
GGTAGGAGTAATCAGGTTTAAGCTCCATCTGAACATGTTGTCAGGTGCAGAGGTTTAGGGTAGGAGTAATCAGGTTTAAGCTCCATCTGACCATGTTGTCAGGTGCAGAGGTTTAGGGTAGGAGTAATCAGGTTTAAGCTCCATCTGCCCATGTTGTCAGGTGCAGAGGTTTAGGGTAGGAGTAATCAGGTTTAAGCTCCATCTGAACATGTTGTCAGGTGCAGAGGTTTAGGGTAGGAGTAATCAGGTTTAAGCTCCATCTGAACATGTTGTCAGGTGCAGGGGTTTAGGGTAGGAGTAATCAGGTTTAAGCTCCATCTGACCATGTTGTCAGGTGCAGAAGTTTAGGGTAGGAGTAATAGGTTTAAGCTCCATCTGACTATGTTGTCAGGTGCCGAGGTTTAGGGTAGGAGTAATCAGGTTTAATCTCCATCTGACTATGTTGTCAGGTGCCGAGATTAAGGGTAGGAGTAATAAGGTTAAAGCTCAATCCGACCATGTTGACGGATGTTGAGTGCTGGGGTAAGAGTTATCAGGAGATGAACATCCTGGTACTTCATCATCTAACAATGGATCTAGAATCTCTAACACTTGTTTTCTAAATACTCTCATTTTCCTGTCACTTAGTTTCTGAACATCTGGAAGCAAACTGAGAAGAAACATTCGTCTGGAATTTTCCTCTCTAGGTTGCTTGTTCCTCCTTTCAATGTATTTTATAAGTGCTGCATTTGCATTTAGCGGCAAAGTCCGTTTAATTCCTTTTCTTTTTCTAGGGATCTGAATAACCTGGACATCAGGTTCTAAAATGATATTATTATTTATAGATTCGTCGTTGCTGAGTTCTTCATGGTGATCGAAATTGGGTTTGATATCTTCTTCACTACCTGGAGGAGACGGTATGTTACCACCATTAGTTTCCTTATGTTTACTCATGAATGGTGATAAAAATTGTAATGCGTCCATTAAATAATAAGGTTTTACCTTGGCTTTGCCTCCAATACCAAGAGGGTATTTAAGCTTTCTTGAGAACACTGTCCGGATATTCCTCCATTTTATTTTACAGTTATTAACTAAAAAATTAAAAAAAAAGCAAACCTTATTAATATTATAATGTTGTAAAAATAAGAATTTGTTCTATTTTACCAAGCTACAGTAAAAATGGGTTGGCTGGAAGCATGGGTATATAAAGCTTTTGATTAGACCTCAAGTTAGAATTATAATTATAGGTGTCCAAGCCCGCAACACACTGTTTAGATGATGTTCTTTTTTCATTTCATTAAGAGGAGGCTATTTTAGTTTAATAAATGCAGGTTAAATATTAAAAATAAATAATTACTAATAATGGTTTTATTATTAAGGTACATGGACAAATATTATTATAAGAGGAAGATATGTAAGGGAAAAAGAAGTAGTGTGTTGCGGGCTTGCATATGTGTATTATAATAATATCTTGGTTCATCATACATTTGATCAAATTATGTCTATTTTTCAAGCTTTAGGGCCTTTATTTATATCAGTAAAGCAAATTGGAATACGATTGTTCCTTTTCGCAAGACATAGATGAAGTTCCAATTGGTTACTAGAGTAAACATTTTTTTTAGTAAGACATTAGTGACTGCCCCCTTCCCTTTAATGTGGTACCTATTGCGCCCTTTGAGATTTGTGATACAAATAATATAGGAACAGCAAAGTTCTAATAAATTTTTACCGAACTCCTAAAACTTTTAAATTAATTATTAATTGTCATGTTATACCTGATTCATTCATCGCCTTTGCCACATTTTCCCAAGCTGCATCTACAACTTCTCTTATGCTATAATCCGGCAAATTGAAATCGTATAAGGCCGGGCATTTTTCTACTTCTTTAACTAATTTTAAACTAAATAAATCCTCTCTTAAATTCATGTTTAAGTAGATCGGTATATAAATTAAAAAAATTATGGATGCAACCAAGCTGCTCAACTAAAATAAAGGACGTGCGACCGAAACTTAAGAGGTTGCAACCGGTTGCGTCGACCAGATAAGACTTTTTATGAGTAGGGAGACCTTGGTATAACTGGATTGCATCAGTTGCATGTTGCGTTCGACCAGTTGGGTGAGATAAGGTAGCGAGTGTGATCAGGATCAGTCGTACCAGTGTCAAGTCAAGCCAGTCATATGTTTTGCCTGGTTATGCCAGTGGCTAAAAATATTCAATGGACTGGACAATAAAAATCGTCTCCAAATATCAAACTAGATGAAGTAGCAGTAGTGGACACGGAGAAAATATTATTTTGGGTTGGCTTTATAACACCGCCCTGTTTATTATATTTAACTGAATATTGAATAATTTATGTTTGATACTTGGTGCAAGTTTGGTCAAATTAGCGAGCATTTAGGTACATAAAATTTAAAATTACATTCTAAATTATCAGGGGTCTCGTGCTATGGTACGAAATAAAAAAGTTGACATTATTTGTATTTTATAAATTAATCTTGTTCCACTTCCTAAAAATAAAATAAATTGTTAGTGGTTATGTTAGTTTTAATTATTTACCCAGAACATTTCTAAAATTTAAAGAAAAGAAGGGAACGTCACTAGGGTTTTTTTTAAATTTTTTATTAGACTTACGGTAATGGCAACACTGATTGTCACCTGATCTTGATATCTTTTTTCTTGAAATCGGCTATCAGCTAACAGAAAATCTTGTTTTTTCGCCTTGTTGTCGGTGCTTATTTTAATTGATTTTTCACTATTTGCTAAGGTAAGAGAAAATAAAGTTTTACTTTAAAACTGTTTTCAATTTTTGTTTTTAAATTATCGAATTAAAGTATTTTGTTTAAAACATCATAACCTTATCTTATCAATCGTTATGTTTTAGCAACATGTCTCATGTTTTTTCACATAATCTGATTAATATGTGGGTCGTTTAAGGTAAAGCAGAATATAATTCGAATGATTTTTGATTTGAAGAGTAAAATTAACGTAATGCTGTTTGGGGCTATATCCGGAGGGACCTTAAATTAGAACAAAAGTACTGCTATTGGCCCTGTGACAGTTATAAAAATTTGCCCTTAGCTTTAGCTACACCTATTTATGTGTGGTGATAATATTCCAGCATCAAATATTTAATCTGACAAAATATTAAGGCTAATTCGGATTGTACGTGACCCAGGAAGTTTTTTCGAGTTGGACCTCTACCTGGTTTATATACAGGAGGGTTGTTTTTCTTCAGAAAATGAGCGGAGCACCGCGTAGCGGTGCGGAGCGGCTATTAAAAATTCAAGTGTACACAAAATTAAGGTTTTTAATTTAATATACAGGATTTTATCGCCTAACCTCCTAGGTTAGGTCACGTACAATCCGAATTTACCAATATTAAAAGCATTCTAAAGCTGTACCGATTTTTCTTTGTCTTCAGTCGTCGACAGGTTTTTGTCATGTAAGGGAACCTTTTTGTTAACTAACCATGACACTATATTATAACATAGGCAACCTTTAGTAACTCTATTATTTAGTTATTTAGCATTAGTTATTTTGCTAATTTACGAGCAAGTAATCTCTAGTTACTTGGTCCGTATGGATTTATTATCTTAAATTTTTAGTATTTGGTCTATTCCAATGTTTGTCCAGTCTTTGGACCCAAGTTAAAGTATTGGGATATTCAGCTAGGGGTTAAGTTTTACCACAGTAAAACCACCCGCAATTTTTTTATCTATCTGAAGATGTTAGTACAGGAGAGCTTAAAGCTGCCATGCAAATAGCTGCATGTGCTGACATGATTACTCACCAGAAGCGGAATAATTTTGCTGAAGACAAATATTCAGTATTTGGTGAATCCTGTTATCATGGGACATGTCTGTTGTGCCTAACATTTATGGCACAATGTACCTTCTACATAATTAATAATCAAATAAATAATCACACAACAGAAGATTTCCTGATGGTAAAATTTTAAATTTAGACTAAACACCGCCAGGAGTCCGGCTAGCTCATTGCGATCATTCATGCTTTGAAAGCAGGAAATGAAGGTTTTATTACTGTCTCATACTAGCTCTCCGTACTAAGGCCATTCCCTGACTTGTCTATGGTGTATTCTTTTACTCAGTGCGCTCTGTTAAGATTATTAGTGCCTATATACTGTTTTAGTGCCTATATTTTAATGAGACCTCCCTGACTCTGGTGGTATGCAGGGGAAGGGATCGTTATACAGCCTTAGTAGACAATGTGTACGGAATGTTCTTCTTTAGACTATTACTCCCTTTATAATAACAGAAGTGTGATATTCCTTTGTCACAAAGTACATTGGACTAAAAATCCTTTTGTCTTAATAGTTATTCAGTCAAAATTATTTACATTCTAAAATAAACATAGGGGAGTAACAATCTAAGTGCCTTATTTTGATTAAGTTTCATTCTTTTTGTCTTTCATCAGAATAAAAAAGATAATTTAAATTTTAATACATGCAAAGAAAAAATATTTTTTAAAAAAAAATTATTGTTTATTTTTATTTATGATTAGAGGTGGTAAGAATAACAAAACATATAGGGGCCGGAGTGGTTAGCGCCCTAGCTCTGAAACTAAGGACCCAACCCCGACGTGAGTTCGAATCCCGGAGGGGTCAGACATGTTTCACACTGATGATCTCATCGAGTAGATGAGTAAAGTGGTCGGATAACCCTCCGTCCTGTAATGACCCATTGAGCTGTCGAACGGGACTAAAATAAAATAAAAAAAATAACGAAACATAGCAGTCAAATAAGGAACTTTTACTATAAGTTTATGAGAAAAAAAAATGTACCAAATTACACTCTAAACGATTTAGGCTTACATTAACGGCAAGTGAAGCTATGTTTACAATTTACCCTTAATGTAATCATTCACTTTTTTGCTGCGACCCACCAAAAATCCTTCCGACCCACCGGTTGGGAACCACTGCTCTAACTGATTGGTGGGTGTGTGCTTATATGTTACAGAGAATGAGTTCGAGGGCTGCTCTTTGTGCTGTTCGAGGCGCTAGGCGTATGTTCAACACTTCAACCGTTGCAAGAAATAGTAAAGATGTTAACAGTGGTTACAAAAACATCAAACCTACTCAAGTAATTAGTTTTTATTCATCTATTTGATTAATTTACTGCATATTTAAAAAAAATATACAATCAAACTTATCAATGTTTTATAATTTATTTGTTATTTTATAAGGGTGTTTTGACTACCTGGTCAATAGAAGTATTTATAATTTATAAAAAAATTATTAGTTCAGCATAACATACTACGTAATTTTTAGTTAAAATTTAATGTTATCAGAAATTGTCTAAATAAATATATATGTAGGTAGAATCTTAATCAGAGTAGTGCTTTCTTATTAAAAATGAAGCTATACTGTTGTTTTCCATATTAAAGTGTTTCCGGTTATCATGCAATCATGCTTACTAATGCTATTACGTTTGATAAATCTGACTGCTCAGATTGGCCAACCTATGAAAAGGAAAAAATAAAGCCACTAGGCCTTTGGGAAGGGTGGGGCAGCATCATTTGTTTGTAAACAAAAGAAGGTTATTCTACTCTGTTTTCAAATTGCGATCAATTTCACTAGCTTTGTCCATAGATTTTTTAATTTTTTTTTTTATTTTTAGGAAATGAACTATTATAGGAAGTCATTCTTTAAAGAAAATATATGATCCTGAGTAATACAGTAAAACCTGGATAAAGTGACCACCAAAGGGACCGGCCAAAAGTGGTCACCTTAGGCAGATGGTCACAATAAGCAGAAGAAAATGTACAGGAAAGTATGAAGGGGACCATGAAAAAGTGGTCAATATACACGGGTGGTCACTTTAGCAAGTTTTACTGTAGTTATAAAAATTGTTCGCTGAACAATTAGCACTACGAATTAGACAATATATTATTTGGAAAAATGAAAAATTAGACCAAGTCTGAAATAATTTTATTTAAAGAACCAGATAAGAATTGAGTATTTGTTTAAGTGTATATTCTTTTATATGGAGTTCAAGCAGTGGAGTACTGAAACCTTCATAATTATTTTTATCATATATGACTAATTAGAAATTATTTATTGTCAAGAACAAGATTACCTTTAAGCTTATCACCAGATAGCAAAAGTTTCTGCATTATAAATTCTTCATGTTTTTTCCCCCTTGCATGTCTCTACAACTCCATTCACACTTTTTTAGAAAAGTATTTATTATTCTCTTCACTCTTTTATCAACTTGACTTATTTTAAATTTTATCTTTATAATCTGCTTTGTTTAAAAAAAGAAAGAAAATAAAATGTTGTTTTTAAGAAAGTTGCATTTCTGGTTTCAATTTATCTTTAGCATTTGAAAAAATAAAAATAAATACATAAAATCTCCACTCACAAACATATGGGTAATGATGTTAAAGAGATACTGGTGGGAGAAAAATACTGGGATAGTTAAAACCTACGATATAGATGCACAAACGCTTAAACACAAAAAATCACATCAATATGTTAAATTTTGTTAATAATAAATGCTATTTGTTCATGTAAAAACAAAACAAAACTTAGACATCTTGAATATCGAACGATAAAAATATAGTAGGTTAAAACGACAACAAAATCGAGTGTATATATCTGAGAGGAAATGAGGCGCTAAAGTACATAATACTTCAATATACTAAAGGAGAGTTTACATTCCTCTTTCTAAATAACTATTAGGTCAAAGGAATATTAAGTCCAATGTACTTTGGGAAACTGGAATATCACAAATATACATAGTGGAATATTACACAAATTAGTTAAACCAAAACCCCCAAGGACTTTCATTCCAAATAACCTCTTCATTCGGTTACAGTCTGCAAGTCCAAAAAAACCTACCTTCTATGGAATAGCACACTTCTGTATAGAAATGTAATAACAAAAAAATTCCTTTCTCTTAATAGTTAATTAGACTATGGGTTTTTATGTATTTTATATACACCAGTGTGATATTTCTTTGTCCCAACGTACATTGGATGAATTATCCCTTTGTCTTAATTGTAATTATTTAGAATAAGAAATATATACCATCTTTATATATTTGTCTAAATAACTATTAAGACAAAGAGGAGATGTATTCCAATGTACTTTGGGACTTAGTCTTTAAGTGTTTGTGCATCTATATTGTAGGTTTATATTATATATCCTAGTTGTTTTCTCCCACCGTATATCTCTTTAACATCATTACTCTTATGCTTGCAAGTGGAAATTTTATACATATATTTTTTTTTTTTTTAAAAAACTATTGAATTAACAGGTAAAACCAAAGATACCTAAGGTTTTAGAATTTCAACTGGAACACTTTTGGAAAAACCCAATCAAAATCTGAGTAAAAATATAAAGTGGGTTAGATGCGACACATTTACCATTTTTTCACCAGTCCTTTATAATGCCATTCTTCTTTATATCAATCTTGTTTTATTTTAATTAATATTAACTATGTTCTTTCAGGAGAAATACCTCGTGGAAGACCAGCATATCCATGTTAAAGGAGGCGGACTCGATCAGTTATTCTACAAAGGAACTATGCTGGTCTGTGTTGGTGGTTTGACTTATAACGCCATGCTTTACTTGAAATTATCTTTTAACCAGTAGACAATGACTGATTCTGTTTATAGTTGAGCAATTTAATATTTGTTCTTTTGTTAAATTAAATAAAAATTTATTTAAATTTTTTAGTTTCAGCTCTTTGTTTTACTTATTATGGAACATAGTTGAATTTGAATAACATAATGAACTGAACAACTCTTATGTTGTTATTGGGTAAAATAAAATGTTCCTTCTGATAACAAATGTACTTTAATTTTTTTTTATTTTGGTTACATTGTAAATCCAAAGTAACAACCCTCTTAATTTATGTGTTACTCAACCTTTAGCAGCTTTGTGAGTGTTATTTACATTCCATCTTGCATTTATTTTTTTTTTTTAGAATAAAGAAACGTGTAAATTATTTAGTGTTTTTTTTTTATATCTATTGACAATTGTTTATTGGATTTGATTTATAAGCTTTATAACTACAGCAGAACCTCGCTTACACGACCCTCAATAACACGAAAACCTCAATTACAAGTGCAATTTTCAAATCCCCTTAAGATTGCCCTAACACATAATGTTAAATTAACCTCTATAACGCGACTCTTATTATCCAAACAACCTCAATAACACGGATTTTTTCCAATTCACAACATAACTCAGAACCTCTATGACAAGTCGTTTTAAGAAATCAACCTCTGTAACGCGACTCTATTCAGGAATGGGTCGACCTTGAACAAGTCTAGACTTGATAAATCCACCCCACCCCGCTCCTAACATTCTATTAACCTTTATAACACGACTGATAGCCAAAATAACCTTGATAACACGACCCTCAACAAAAAGAGCACCTTGATAACAAGACTGTTTCCCTAATCCCCTTAAGACACTTCATATCAAGGTTCTACTGTATTTATAACTTATGAATCAAATCTAAATATAATCAAATGCCTCCTAAACGCGTGTATTTATTTTAAAGCTAAAGCCTTCTTTATATTATAAATTATAACATATCAAACACATTGCAGTGATCTTTCTTAAACGTGTTGCTCATGAAGAGGGTAATTAGCAACTCGACTAATTTTAATGGCTGCTGAACAATAATAACTAATGCATGCTGAATTGTTGCTAATAACTTCCATAATGAGAAACTTACTTGAATATTATCCCTACAAGATTTATAAAATCTTAATATTGCCTCTCTGAGAAGAGCCTAGACTAATAACATTAAAAACTGTTTAATAGTTATTAAAAAAAGTCCTAAATATTAATCATTTGACATTTATTTTAAATTTTAACATTCTTTATAACGAGTTTTTTCTTTTTTGATGTTCCTATTCAATTTTACTTAATTTGATTCGGTCGTTTCGGGGTGTATTAAATACAGTTGGACCTGCTTACAACGAACTTCTATACAACAAAAATCTCTATACAAGGCATTTTTTATGTCCCACGATTTCTCTATGTAAAGTGTTTCTATAGTTAAAGAAATTCTATATAACGAAATTTCTTTACAACAATTTTTTTTTTCTGGAACCATCAATTTTGATACAGTAGAGTCTCGCTTATCCGGACCCCGCTAGTCCGGACATCCGTATAATCCGGACAGGCCAAAAACTATGTACAAATTAAAACCAGGGCTAATTCAGATTTATGAATTGTTAAGATTATCGGAGTTTCAGCTTTTATTGTCTAATTTATAAAATTGTTCCCAGAATAGTTTACAGGTATATATTCCAACGTTCTGGCAGGAGGAATACCCGGTATTTCTGTTAAAAATAAACAGATTTAGAATAAGTAAGAACATGGAAAAATCTCTTTTGGTTCCTTAGAAATGTAGGGCGGAAGATATAAAGGTAGTGTATTCCAGGAAATACAATAATATGACTGAGATGGTGAGAGGGTTTTAAGAAACATGTAGCGGCGACTCAACGCAGTTCCGTTTAATTTCGCCAAGCGGCGTGTAATGTCATCATAATGTATAATGTCTCAACTTTTTGTGAAATAATCATCCGTTACTTGAATTGTATATCGGAACACAGCTTGTTTCCCTGGAAGTCCCTTCTATACTGCACCTGCTTAGTAGATTGAAAAAAAACATTTGATATTCGGTCTGGTGATAGAACAGTTCTAAAATATAATTAACATAAGTTGTACAAGCATGTTTTTGAGACTAGTAGAAGTAACTTTTACAATAAAAACATCGATTTTAATAGTTTAACTAAAACTTGTTTTACAGACATTTTAAAACTGATTCCGTTTAATCCGGACTTTCAGTAATCCGGACTGGGTCCGGTCCCGTCAAACCCGAATTAGCGAGACTCTACTGTATATGGAGGTCCGACTGTAAATCGTATCTAGTATCTATCTTATATGGCTATATTTCAACCACACGTGGTCATCTTCATGCCTTAATTTTGAGAGTGTTAATACATTTATTTTTATATTAATATTGTATTATAATTTTCACCAGTTCATTGGTTCCTCACTTACTGCCATTCCGTCAGATATTATCACTTTTATTATTACATTTAAAACTTAAAAATTAGTTAACACTTAAAAATGTATCTTTAAAACTGTTAGCATCTTGTTATAATTATGGTTTTCCAGAAAACTAAAAAACAAAAAAAATCATCACAGAACTTGTATAAATTTGTTGATGAAAGGATGCAAATCATTAAAAGACTAAAACTAAAACACTCTTAGATCTGACTTCGCTCTTTGTTTTAATCGAGGGAGGGGAGGTTTATTNTATTTATTGTTTTATCAGGGTGTCAGACAACTAGGTCATATACACCCAACTTATTTATTTACCTTTGATTAAAATGTTTATTTTTTATATCTGTCAGAAATGCTCTGTTTTAAAAAAGTTATGAAGAGTGTTAAATATTTCAGGATCTACTGTCAAAAACCAATGGCTAATTTTAATCCCAAGTTGGTCATCGTGTCAAATCGACTTCCGTTCATTGTCAAAAGAACAAAAGATAATCAACTTGAAAGAGGTTACAGGTAATAGTGTGAAGTTCTTCATAATAATTCTTGATATCGTAAATATACTTGACGGGTTTTTTATAAAAATTGTTCCTTTTTACATATAAAGAACTTTAAAACTTGCAATTTTACACAAATTATATTTATATATACAGAACCAATTGAGTTTCTCTCATCTGACACATATGTCAGATTACTGGATGTTTGATAATAATAAATTATTAAAACAAAAGCAGGATACAATAATGAATTTAAGCCGGGTTAAATAATGGGTTAAGCCGGGTTTGATGAATTTAAGTAGAGTAGCGAGTAGGGTGCACTCTACCAATTTTGATTTTGGAGTGTTTACATATAAGCTAATAGTAAGTAGAGTACCCTGAGTGAAAGCTGTTTGTTTACGGTTCGAAAGTGTCTCTGAACTCTACTTGCTACTTGCTATGAAGATGTTTACACGGGTAGAGTGGGAGCTGTGGAGGGGGAAGTAGAGTAGAGTCCACTTTACTGCATGCAGTATAGTACTGTACTCTACCGGCTACTAGTTACACTACTCGCCACTCTACTCTATTCAGCGTTTTTTCGGGTTTCTACGGGTAGAGTTACTCTACTCGCTACTCTACTCTTCTGTTTACTCTACCCATGTAAACCCGACTTTAGTCTAATTAACAAATAAAACAAAGGAATNTGGATTTGATTTATAAGCTTTATAACTACAGTAGAACCTCGTTTACACGACCCTCAATAACACGACAACCTCAATTACAAGTGCAATTTTCAAATTCCCTTAAGATTGCCATAACACATAATGTTAAATTAACCTCTATAACACGACTCTTATTATCCAAACAACCTCAATAGCACGGATTTTTTCCAATTCACAACATAACTCAGAACCTCTATGACAAGTCGTTTTAAGAAATCAACCTCTGTAACACGACTCTATACAGGAATGGACTTAAAAAGTCTAGACTTGATAACTCCACCCCACCCCGCTCCTAACATTCTATTAACCTTTATAACACGACCGATAGCCAAAATAACCTTGATAACACGACCCTCAACCAAAAGAGCACCTTGATAACAAGACTGATTCCCTAATCCCCTTGAGACACATCTTATCAAGGTTCTACTGTATTTATAACTTATGAATCAAAGCTAAATATAATCAAATGCCTCCTAACGTGTGTATTTATTTTAAAGCCTTCTTTGGATTATAACATATCAAACACATTGCAGTGATTTTTCTTTAACATTGCTCATGAAGAGGGTCATTAGCAACTTGACTAATTATAATGGCTGCTGAACAATAATAACTAATTCATGTTAATAGTGAATTGTTGCTAATAACTTCCACAATGAGAGACTTACATGATTATTATCCCTACAAGATTTATAAAATCCTTAATATTGTCTCTCCAAGAAGATCCTAGACTAATAAAATTAAAAACTGTTAAATAGTTATTAAAAAAAGTCCTAAATATTATCCTTAATATTATAATTTGACATTTATTTTAAAATTTATCATTCTTTATAACGAGTTTTTTCTTTTTTGATGTCCCTATTAAATTTTACTTAATTTGATTCGGTCGTTTCGGGGTGTATTAAATACAGTTGGACCTGCTTACAACGAACTTCTATACAACAAAAATCTCTATACAAGGCATTTTTTATGTCCCACGATTTCTCTATGTAAAGTGTTTCTATAGTTAAAGAAATTCTATATAACGAAATTTCTTTACAACAATTTTTTTTTTTCTGGAACCATCAATTTTGATACAGTAGAGTCTCGCTTATCCGGACCCCGCNATGGCAGTGCCCCAGAAAAACCAACCTGTAACATACTAAAGTCACTATCTATTTTTTATTGAAATCAGACAATAATAAATTTTTTTATCTTGCTAAGATAAAGAATTGACGTAGAAGAATTAAAATCATGGATAAAATTATCCTGAGTTGTATTATGAGCCTTTAGCATGAAACATTCAGATTATTTATTTATTTTTATGGCATATGATATTATGGATTTGTTATATCTTAGTGCAGGAGGTTTAGTGACTGCATTAGCCCCAGTGGTCATAGATACTGGTGGATATTGGGTTGGTTGGCCAGGTAACCAGTATAAAGAGGGCGATTCAATACCTCCACCTCGAACCGATGATGCATCACCTACTGCCAGCTTATCCGTAGACAAGGTACTAATCTTATTTTATTTAGTTATTTAGTTATTAAGGATATACAAATTAGAAATCATGTTCATTATTAATAAGTTATCTGTTCCAATTTGTGGGAGTATTTCTTTTCTCATACAGTAGAGTCTCGCCAATCCGGGTTTGATGGAACCGGACCCAGTCCGGCTTACCGAAAGTCTGGATTAAACGGAATCATTTTTAAAAAAAGGTCTCTTCTCAAACAAATTTTGACAGTTGTCTTCAATAATATGGAAATAATCTCTCATAAAATATCATAAATAGATGTATATGAGCAGGATGAGGGGCTGACTTATTTAACCAAATTTGCTGAAATTTAATATGCATTAAGTTGAGTTGATGAACCTCTAAGCCAAATCTCTAAATTTGGATTGCTTGTGCCGTACTAATTTTTATTCTAATAAAAAGAGAAAAGCTACCAAGATTGCCTCTTAAAAGATATTTTAATAAGTATATGAAGTATAATAAATTATATTGTTGTTTATCTTATTTATTTATTTATTGTTTTATCAGGGTGTCAGACAACTAGGTCATATACACCCAACTTATTTATTTACCTTTGATTAAAATGTTTATTTATTTATATCTGTCAGAAATGCTCTGTTTTAAAAAAGTTATGAAAAGTGTTAAATATTTCAGGATCTACTGTCAAAAACCAATGGCTAATTTTAATCCCAAGTTGGTCATCGTCTCAAATCGACTTCCGTTCATTGTCAAAAGAACGAAAGATAATCAACTTGAAAGAGGTTACAGGTAATAGTGTGAAGTTCTTCATAATAATTCTTGATATCGTAAATGTGCTTGACTCCGGGTTTTATAAAAGTTGTTCCTTTTTACATATTTAGAACTTTAAACCTTGCAATTTTACTGAATTTATATTTATATATACAGAACCAATTGAGTTTCTCTCATCTGACACATATGTCAGATTACTGGATGTTTGATAATACATAATTATTAAAACAGAAGCAGGATACAATAATGAATTGTTACAATGATTAATTAATTAATTATTAATCTGAAATAAGCATATAAAATGAAGCTTGGGTGGGGTTGATATCATACTCTTACGCCTTGGCATACAGTATTATATTAGACCCACCCATTTTAATACACTCCAACGCTTTTGTATACTCGTACGTCGATTTATATATCAAACCCACCCTGTATTTCCCTTTACTTTTCCCTACTCAAATCCCCTAGCCTTTCTAAAATCCTGAATAAGAGCGTAGGTAATAAAACATGGGCAGGTTTTATATCATACTCTTACGCCATTAGCTGGCCATACATGGAGGGTCTTTCATTTTGGAAATCACGGTGTCTTTCCGAATCATTTCTAAAAGCTCGTGTGTTAGTGGACTGTATCACACGCAATGAAAATACTTGATCACACTAAGCAGTTGATAATATTAACTGTGATTACAGTCGTACACTTTATATTACTGGGCTCACTGTACTATGTACATGGAAGTTGAGGGGTTTTCATTAAGTTATAATGATCACTGTACTATAGTACTATGTATATGAAATTTGAGGGATTTCTGCGTATATTTAATCTTAAAAGATTATAATATAAATATTAACAAATACATTCAGGTACTAAGAATGACTGATTAAAATAAAAGTATAATGTTCTAATATTATTTTATTATGTTATAATATTCTAAAACTGACATGGTTTCAACCAATTATAATAGTCAGTGTAGGAGTAAAGACAGATATTTAGATCAAAACAAGCCAACTTTGTAGGTACAATAAAGTGAAGTAAGTGTTCATCTATGCTAATTTTTTAATATTTTAAAAGTATTTTTTATAATTAAAAATGTTTATTTTATGTTTAAACTAAAAAAAAAGAATTGTCATTAGTTTAAGATTTGAGTTGGCCAATATTTGCCACATAAATATTGAACATAATTACTAATATTTAATATTACGTATATTTGCCACATAATATTGAACATAATTACTAATTTTCTATTTATTTTTTTCATTTATTAAATTGTTATCAGCTAGGATAAAATTGTTAATTTCAAGTGTTAAAACTAAGTATAATAACTTTTAGCAGGGAATTATCTGTGGCCTTGGGTTGTTTATTTTGTGTGGCTTCATGTTGCATTCGGTTGTTCTCTTAGACCTTATCAGCTGTTGAGAATAATATATATTTTGATAAAAAGATTTAATAGATTCACTCGTTGTGTGATCTAGTGCTAGTCTATGATCAAGTGAACCTTTCCCAATCTATTCCTTGANGTAGAGTGGGAGCTGTGGAGGGGGAAGTAGAGTAGAGTCCACTTTACTGCATGCAGTATAGTACTGTACTCTACCGGCTACTAGTTACACTACTCGCCACTCTACTCTATTCAGCGTTTTTTCGGGTTTCTACGGGTAGAGCTACTCTCCTGTTTACTCTACCCCTGTAAACCCGGCTTTAGTTACAATTATTAATTAATTAATAAATAATCTGAAATGAAGCTTGGGTGTATATCACACACCCCTAATAATCTGAAATGAGCATATGAAACGAAGCTTGTGTGTATATCATACTCTTACGCCTTGGCATACAGTATTATATTGACCCACCCATTTTAATAAACACTCCAATGCTTTTGTATATATAGTGTGGTATCATACTCATACGTCGTTGTATATATCAAACCCACCCTGTATTTTCCTTTACTTACCGTACTCAAATCCGTATCTGGTAGGTTTTATACCAAACTCTTACACCATTGTACATAGTATTATATCAAACCCACCAAAATTTTTAAAATATTGACACTTGTGAAATAAAATATTGATTTTGTGGCTGGGTTTAATATCATACCTCAACCAAGGAGGGGTTCACAGCCTCAGTGACGAATTACTGGATTATAAGAGACTCAACTGTGCAGTAGAGCCTCGATTATCCGAACCCTCTATTATCTGATCTCGCCACCGATGAGGTGGTTAGAGGTACTCGCCACCTTGTTGAGGGTGAAGCAGACAAGAATTCATGATTTTTTCAAACCTATCTGAGAAATATGAAATATAATGTCTTGTTTTACATATGTATATAATTTTTATTTTAAAAATGAATCTAGCTTTAAAATAACATTATACACTCTTAATTGATTTTTTTCTTTTTTTTTAACCCTGCCTTACTAACACTGTCAAATAGTCCATTATTTCTAACACTACGCCTCTCAGACGTAAGATCATCGACTGTGTTTTTCTCCAGTGTGTGATAGCGACTCATCATTAAATAGGTGTAGTTCAATAACCAAACAACGTCTTCACAAAAAAAATAATTGTATTTATAACAATTTTACCGGTTTCGGCTGTTCTAAAGCAGCCTTCTTCTGGCTGTTACTGTATTGACTAGTCAATACAAGATTATCTGAAGAAGGCTGCTTTAGGACAGCTGAAACCGGTCAAATTGTTATAAATACAATTATTTTTTGTGTGAAGACGTTGTTTGGTTATTGAACTACACCTATTCTCAGACATACATTAAAAGCAGACCAACTTATACACATCTAAGATTTAAATGCTGATAAAATGATGAACTTGAAACATTTCTTTGTATAATAAAATAAATGGTTCTAAGGTGCTCGTTAGGGAGAAAATTATTACCAAACTGACCCTTTAACCTGAAAAGAGCAGGTAAAAATATGCATTTTACATTTTTCCTCACTAGCACCTGCTGCATTTAAATCTGAAATTATATTATGATAATCTAATGTATAGATAAAAAATAATGTACACACTTTATAAATATGGTACTAAAATTGATTATGAAATAGGGTCGCTGAGGCACAGTAGACCAAAAGAAGTGGTAAATTTCTAATAGAAAAAAGCACAGCAAAGACGACTTTGACGCGATCTGAAGGTTAATTAAACAGAGATAGCATACCTAGAAGGACTAATCGCTAGCGTGCTTGTGCACCGAGAGCTATCAACAAAAGTCAGAATGTACGCCTCAGAGACGTATTGTTAGAAGTGCAGGGTTAAGGAACCTCAATTATACAACCCACCTCTGGTCCCAATTAGGTCGGTTAATCGAGGTTCTACTGTATTTATAAAATTATAAATGACAGTGTTCCAACATGCCAAACCCTAAAACACTAATCTAAAGTCACAAAATGTACCCCCCTCTATAACTTAATGAGTCTAAACCTTACTAGAAATAACTTGTAAGCTAGATTCTAATCACATTTTATCACAAAAAAAATGTAAATAAACTAACATACAAATGGCAGTGCCCCAGAAAAACCAACCTGTAACATACTAAAGTCACTATCTATTTTTTATTGAAATCAGACAATAATAAGATTTTTAATCTTGCTAAAGTAAAGAATTGACGTAGAAGAATTAAAATCATGGATAAAATTATCCTGAGTTGTATTATGAGCCTTTAGCATGAAACATTCAGATTATTTATTTATTTGTATGACATATGATAATATGGATTTGTTATATCTTAGTGCAGGAGGTTTAGTGACTGCATTAGCCCCAGTGGTCATAGATACTGGTGGATATTGGGTTGGTTGGCCAGGTAACCAGTATAAAGAGGGCGATTCAATACCTCCACCTCGAACTGATGATGCATCACTTACTGCCAGCTTATCCGTAGACAAGGTACTAATCTTATTTTATTTAGTTATTTAGTTATTAAGGATATACAAATTAGAAATCATGTTCATTATTAATAAGTTATCTGTTCCAATTTGTGGGAGTATTTCTTTTCTCATACAGTAGAGTCTCGCCAATCCGGGTTTGATGGAACCGGACCCAGTCCGGCTTACCGAAAGTTTGGATTAAACGGAATCATTTTTAAAATGTCTGTAAAACAAGTTTTAGTTGGGTAAAACTATTAAAATTTATGTTTTTATCGTAAAAATTATGTTTATTAGTCCCCAAAACATGCTTGTACGACGTAGGTCTACTATTTAAGTTAAGAGCTGTTCTGTCATCAGTCTGAGTATCAAATTAATTAAAATAAAATGACAATCTTATTTCCTGGAATACACTACCTTTATATCTTCCGTCCTACATTTCTACGGAACCGAAAGAAATTTATCGATGTTCCTACTTATTCCTTATTATTCTAAATCTGTTTATTTTTAACAAAAATACCGGGTATTCCTCATGTTAGAACGTCGGAATATACACCTCTAAACTATATTAGGAACAATTGTATAAATTTTAATAGACAATAAAAGCAGTAACTCCAATTATCTTAACAATTCATAAATCTGAATTAGCCCTGGTTCTAATTTGTACATAGTTTTTGCCTGTCCGGATTATACGGATGTCCGGACCAGTGGGGTCCAGATAAGCGAGACTCTACTGTACTTACTAAAATTTTTGTTTATTGAATTTTGTAAAACCCCAAAATCAAATGTTCAATTGGCTTCAATCAATCGATTTAGTTAAATTCTTGGTCAATTAAAGATTTTCTAAACCAGCATTATCCAACATAATGCCAGAAGTTGGAATCTTATGGGAAAATGTTGAATACTATCAGATTGATTAGTATGCTGTGTTTTATAGCAATCCTTTAATGAAGGACAGCTCCACTTTGTACCTTTTGTCAATAAAGTGTTTCTCTCTGCACTCATCTTTGGCTTAAGAAGGAGATGTAAAAGTCTTTAGTATCGCTCAATAAAAACTAAAACACTTCCTTTTTTTATAAATATGCCTAAATTTTATTTAACTGACTATCTAGAGATTTCAAATTTTGCTCACTATAAGATAAATATTAATCTCTGGTGAAAAGAATATTATTTGTTTATTTTACTTACAAATAATTCTTGTAACTGTTTATACACTCAGGTTAATTCTTTGCAATATTTTTTCAAAAAAAGAGTGTTGAAAAGATTTTTTGTCCCTTAAAATCCATATTCACAACTAAACCNTAGGAACAATTGTATAAATTTTAATAGACAATAAAAGCAGTAACTCCAATTATCTTAACAATTCATAAATCTGAATTAGCCCTGGTTCTAATTTGTACATAGTTTTTGGCCTGTCCGGATTATACGGATGTCCGGACCAGTGGGGTCCAGATAAGCGAGACTCTACTGTACTTACTAAAATTTTTGTTTATTGAATTTTGTAAAACCCCAAAATCAAATGTTCAATTGGCTTCAATCAATCGATTTAGTTAAATTCTTGGTCAATTAAAGATTTTCTAAACCAGCATTATCCAACATAATGCCAGAAGTTGGAATCTTATGGGAAAATGTTGAATACTACCAGATTGATTAGTATGCTGTGTTTATAGCAATCCTTTAATGAAGGACAGCTCCACTTTGTACCTTTTGTCAATAAAGTGTTTCTCTCTGCACTCATCTTTGGCTTAAGAAGGAGATGTAAAAGTCTTTAGTATCGCTCAATAAAAACTAAAACACTTCCTTTTTTTATAAATATGCCTAAATTTTATTTAACTGACTATCTAGAGATTTCAAATTTTGCTCACTATAAGATAAATATTAATCTCTGGTGAAAAGAATATTATTTGTTTATTTTACTAACAAATAATTCTTGTAACTTTTTATACACTCAGGTTAATTCTTTGCAATATTTTTTCAAAAAAAGAGTGTTGAAAAGATTTTTGTCCCTTAAAATCCATATTCACAACTAAACCAAGGGTGAGACGTGAGACAAAATTTTGCAATAAAAGACATAAGTTCAATACAATTTTGATAAACTCAATCTTTTATGACCGGATTTTCAAAAAATTGCTGCTTTTAATANCTGGTGGATATTGGGTTGGTTGGCCAGGTAACCAGTATAAAGAGGGCGATTCAATACCTCCACCTCGAACTGATGATGCATCACTTACTGCCAGCTTATCCGTAGACAAGGTACTAATCTTATTTTATTTAGTTATTTAGGATATACAAATTAAAAATCATGTTCATTATTAATAAGTTATCTGTTGCAATTTGTGGGAGTATTTTTTTTCTCATACAGTAGAGTCTCGCCAATCCGGGTTTGACGGATCTGTTTATTTTTTAACAAAAATACTGGGTATTCCTCATGTTAGAACGTCGGAATATACACGTATAAACTATATTAGGAACAATTTTATAAATTTTAATAGACAATAAAAGCAGAAACTCCAATTATCTTAACAATTCATAAATCTGAATTAGCCCTGGTTCCAATTTGTACATAGTTTTTGGCCCTTAGATTACACGGATGTCCGGATAAGCGAGACTCTACTGTACTTAATAAAATGTTTGTTTATTGAATTTTGTAAAACCGCAAAATCAAATGTTCAATTGGCTTTAATCAATCAATTTAGTTAACTTCTTGGTCAATTAAAGTTTTCTAGACCAGCAGTATCCAACATAATGCCAGAAGTTGGAATCTTATGGGACAATTTTGAATCCTACCAGATGCACTCATCTTTGGCTTAAGAAGGAGATGTAAAAGTCTTTATATCGCTCAATAAAAACTAACACTTCCTTTTTAGGGTTTCGAGGTCGTCCTAAAAACCCTTATGCTTTTGGTAGTGTGTCCGTCCGTCCGTCGCAACTTGGATTATATCTCCCTACCTACTGACGCNGAGCTGTCATATTTTCAAAGTATAATGGCATGACTATAGGTTTATTCCAACCACACTTCAAACTAGTTTCAAACTGTACGACGCATGTGCATTAGCAAAAAACGTTAGAAGTGTGGTCCGATGCGCACGTGTCGGACAGTTTCAAACCAGTTTTAAGTGTGGTTGGAACAAACCTAATAATACATTCTTTAGGTTGCATTCTCTGTACTTTGTAGACACAGGGTAAAAATAGTTATAAATTATTTCCTCTAAATTATTATTTAGTTCTGGACGAATTTTGTTTTGAAAAGTTATTTCATTCAGATTTACATTATTCAATTTTGTTTTTAACTTAAAAAAATCACCCCAGGCAACTTAGATAAACTTTTTCTTATAATAATCATCATCAAAACACACTGGTAGTTTAATTTAAAATAATTATTTAAATCAAATTACAATTATTATTAACACTGGGAGACAGACAGAGAGAAATAGACTCCAGCGCCGGGACTTGAAACACAGACCTCTACATTGGAAATTAGAGGGAATCTTAGAACCAATTTTTGGAACGAAGTTCCTTATGGCACGTTCTTGATCCCGGGGGTGAATCCAAAAAAAAAAAAAAAAACGACCAAAATCACCGTCACGAAATCTACCGATGACAATAACTTGAGTAAAAGTTCACCGAGCCAGTTAAAATTTGGTACACATGTTCATTGTACCAATGCCTAGGCTAAGTTAACGCAACGCTCGCGTAAACGTAAGCTTCAAAAAATGTTAAGACGGGAAAAAGTGTTATAAAGGAAGCCTGTTAGGCTCGTTTCACACTTACCCGATTGTCGTTTTAACGACGCCGGGTACACGACGAAAGGGTTAAAAAGTAAATGAGACTCTTCACACTTGGCCGAAACCGTGCTGGCGTCGTTTGACCGGCACACGACAGTCGGATAGCCGAGCTGTGAGCCCGACACTCCCAGCATTGTAGCCGGCAGTCGTGTCGTTTGAGTAAAGCCGGCCCTAGTGGGGTATTTAGATATATTGAGCGCTTCACATCTACCCGGCCCGTGTCGTCTTGTCAGTTGGCCTTTTTCCTTTGCTCAAATGTGACTTTTTTCAGGTTTTCGCTCATATCTCCAAAACTAACTCTCTTAAAGGAAAATTTTCTTATTAAAAATTAAAGCTGATAAATTTTCCAACAAAAAAGTTCCTATGCAATATTTTTATACGACCAACAGTGGGAGCTTCTAGGGTAGACAAAAAACATTATTTTCAAAAATAAAATTTATTCACATTGTATTGTTTACATCGGGGGGGCGCTCAAAGGTGACTTTTTTCAGGTTTTCGCTCATATCTCCAAAACTAACTCTCTTAAAGGAAAATTTTCTTATTAAAAATTAAAGCTGATAAATTTTCCAACAAAAAAGTTCCTATGCAATATTTTTATACGACCAACAGTGGGAGCTTCTAGGGTAGACAAAAAACATTATTTTCAAAAATAAAATTTATTCACATTGTTTACATATTTTATATGAATTATTTGAATGATGTTGATATTTTAATAATGATAGACAAATTGTTTTTATCTGATTGTATCTATATTTTCTTAACTCCTCAAAAAGAACATTGAATGCCCCCAATTCGCCTCTTTTTAAAATCATTGGATGAATCCATTGCATCCTCTTTTTAGGGAACCCTGACCTTTCCCAACACCAACGACAAAAATCCATTTGACATTCGTGATGACGTTTGAGGGCCACTGTCGTCAATTCATTCACACGCCGTCTCTGTCAGCGTAGTTCCGTTCTATGTTTCGGCCTTAAGGCAGAAAAAAGTTTTTGGAATTTCAGGGAATGCAGTCCACAGGTGGCTTCAATGCTGCCTCCACACTCATATAGGAATTCTTCCTGGTTTGGACTGTTCAGTCAAGGATCTCTTCAAGTGTATGACGTAAAAGTGTATGACCACCTTTAGAAGGATTTCTATAAGTCATATTGTAAAATAAGAACCTCTTTTACTGAAGTAACTTAATTTGAATTATCTATTTATATAGGTTTGTAAGTTTAGCAGAGGCGGCACCTGCAGTGCTACCACCACAACAGATAACTATACTTGGTGTGGATCGCCTAGATTTTACTAAAGGATTACCACAGAGGCTTAATGCTTTTGAATTTCTTCTAGAGAAATATCCTGAATATATAGGAAAGGTAATCATTTTATTATTTTTAAATTTATTTGTTAGCAGCGAAATTTTGACAAAATGAGAAATAGTTTAGTTCTACTTAAGTTTTATGCTTGCCTGCATTAAAAAAGCTGAAAAATATATTATTTTTTTATTATATTATTCTTAACATTTATTGTAAACAAATTTGTGTTTAGGTAGTACTATTACAAATAGCTGTTCCGAGTCGTCAAGAAGTCAAAGTTTATAAGGATCTGAAGGAAGAAATGGATCAACTTGTTGGTAAAATTAACGGAAGGTTTGCTACTCCAAATTGGTCTCCTATTAGGTACATATATGGAGAGGTGAAACAAGACGAACTTGCAGCATTTTACAGGGATTCTCAAGTTGCCTTTATTGCACCACTTCGAGATGGTAAGGAAATAATACAAATAAATGAGAAACCATTTTGAATTATTTTTCGGGATTAACTATAACTACTCATTCCATTCATTATACTTTTCTATTCTAAAAGCGCAGGAAAATTAAAAAAAAAGGGAGAACAGAGCTCGAGATTTTGGCGGGTAGCAGGTCGGGTCCACTAGTCAATCAAAAATACTTGATAACCTTAAGTTGCCTAGTGGTTTTATTTTTTCCCCCGCATATGTTGGCCAATCTGAGCTGTCATATTTTCAAAGTATAATGGCATGACTATAGGTTTATTCCAACCACACTTCAAACTAGTTTCAAACTGTACGACGCATGTGCATTAGCAAAAAACGTTAGAAGTGTGGTCCGATGCGCACGTGTCGGACAGTTTCAAACCAGTTTTAAGTGTGGTTGGAACAAACCTAATAATACATTCTTTAGGTTGCATTCTCTGTACTTTGTAGACACAGGGTAAAAATAGTTATAAATTATTTCCTCTAAATTATTATTTAGTTCTGGACGAATTTTGTTTTGAAAAGTTATTTCATTCAGATTTACATTATTCAATTTTGTTTTTAACTTAAAAAAATCACCCCAGGCAACTTAGATAAACTTTTTCTTATAATAATCATCATCAAAACACACTGGTAGTTTAATTTAAAATAATTATTTAAATCAAATTACAATTATTATTAACACTGGGAGACAGACAGAGAGAAATAGACTCCAGCGCCGGGACTTGAAACACAGACCTCTACATTGGAAATTAGAGGGAATCTTAGAACCAATTTTTGGAACGAAGTTCCTTATGGCACGTTCTTGATCCCGGGGGTGAATCCAAAAAAAA
>KZ651247.1:440255-453539 GCA_001010745.2 Gerris buenoi
GAGGCTACTCATACTCATAGATGAAAATGGGTTTAATCTTTCTTTAATAGGCTACATCCTAATAATTAGTTATGTGTCAGAATGTTTTTTGTACAATGGTTAAAACAGAAATAAAACAATATTTACTTTCTCCACAAAACAAAATTACTAATAAAAATTACAATTTAATTACAAATGCTGAAGTAAGTAACCAAGCTATTAAGAATTTTAACTGAGTTAATATGTTATACCCCCTGAAAGATTATTATTTATTGTTCACTGATTTCTTATATCTTATATGGTTAAATTTTTCTTACTTATTTTTCATGTTTTTTTTTTTTTGTCAAAGGATGCGAATGGAATCCACGTTGAAATTCATCTACAAGGCTTTATTTCTTGAAGGAAAGGATAGCGATGTGACAGTCAAAGTTTTGGATAAAGAGTGGCATTTGCATAAAATGTATTTGCAACAGGTGTGATTTTTAATTAATATACCTATAAATATATTTATAAGTTAATGCGTTTTAACTAATAAAAAAAAGAGTATATTGAATTATAATGGGTCAAAAAGTAGGGTTTTAATGTTATTATGGCTCAAAAAAGGGTTCCTGGTCAGCTTCTTGCTAGTGCTTGTGCTTCTCAGAGGTAGTTAAGCACCTCATCTCAAGAAAACCAGAGTTCCAATCTTAAAGGAACCCAAGTTTGGGTGTTCACCCAACATCTTACAGATGGTTACTATTATCAGATAATACAGCTGATGGGAGTAATTGCTCTGATCCATGTTACTCTATAGACACTAGTTGTTAAGAGAGGTCATAAGAGTGGTTGCGGTGGTTGTTGTAGTGTAGTAGGTGTTGGTGGTAGACACAGATTGTGGTTATGATAAGGAATGTTGCCCAACTATATTTATTATGTACTGAAAATCCCCTGGTCGATTTAGGGAGATTTCATCCTTGAGATTACATCTTGTTGATCTGGCATGAAGAGCTACAGTTTGCCTGCTATTAGTTGTGACTTTTGACAGCTTGTGAAAATACAAAAAATTAAGGTGGGGAGCCTTTGAGAGGTGAGGATTTTGAATTCTAGAAGGTTGGGCCAACTAGGCAAACATAAAGTTACTGTCCCTACCCATCTCACAGGCCTAGTGGCTTATTTTTTCTATGGTTTGTTTATGTTTGTTGATTATCATAGGAACATGGAAGGCTATGTAAATAAATAAGAGTAATGAACAAATAAATCTACTATAGTTCTTGTGTGTCAGAATTTTAAATACTAATCCTCCACACACCTATTACTTAACTAAATTTATCTTCATACAAATTTTGCTTTTAGGCAACATTGAAAACATAAAATAAAAAATTGACGAGGGGCATCTCAAAACTTTTCCTCTCCAAAAATAAACTTATAAATGATAACCAACTAGACAGATGATAAAATAAATACAGTAGAGTCCCGCTAATCAGAAACCCCGCTAATCCGAAAATCCGCCTAATCTGAACAGGCTTTTGCACTAAATAATGCGTCACCATCCATGAGGTTGTTTAATTGAAGAGCTTTTTCTTGGATTAGAGGGCCAGTGATTTCTTTCAGTCTTTCTTGAGAAAACCATAGGAAAAGCGCTTCGTCTAATTTATTGTAAGGTGGAACAGTTGTCTTACTACGTTTTTCAATGGTCTTTTCTCTTGAGGTAGTGTAAAACATCTCAATCTTACTTCTATTTTTTTTTTCCAATCAGAAATGGTAGCTGTTCCTACGTTAATTTACAAAAATTCGCCTAATCCGAATTTTCGCTAATCCGAACTGGGTTCGGTCCCAATTAGTTCGGATTAGGGGGACTCTACTGTAATGTTAAAATGTAAACAAACTCCTTTCTACATCAAAATAATGTACTTATTTGAAAAATATAAGCCTTATTACTTAGGGCTTGTTGCATTTTGTTCTTTATGTTAAACAGTTTCTATCAATACTTTCTTCATTTGTAGATGTAGGCAAAATAGTTCCGAAATTATTTAGCTTTAAAGTTCAAAAGTTGTTATTTTCAAAATGGTGGCAGATATCAAAATTGAATTCTGTAAAAAAAATTGTCTTAAAGAGAGGTATAAAAGGTGTAAATTTATGCGCAATCCAAAAAAATTTTGATTGTTTACAAATTCGAAACATTTATGCTGGCTCACAAAAATGGGTTTCTTGATAAATCTGATATTCCTGGGCGACACAACTACATGTAAGGATATATTTTTGTACCAATTTTAAACTTTCTAGCTTAAAAACTGTAGGAGTTAAGTGTAACACAGACAGACATCCTGCTAAAAACTGTTAAAATGGTCTTAAAACCCCCGAAATGGATAGTTTCAATTTTTTTTAGGTGAAAAAAAAAAAAACATATTTACTTGTGATTTGGTCCCAAATGACAATATTTTGATTTAAATGATTATTATTTTCTTTTCAAGAGTCCTTACTTTGAGAGTATGTTTTCTGGAAAATGGTCTGAAACTAATAAAACCAGTATTGAGATTGAGGTCAACGATCCTAATGTGACAGCTGACAGTGAGTATCCCTTGAACCAGTTTCGCATTTCTGAATTGTTCGGTTTATTATTGTTTGGGTTCTGCTTTTATTGTCTATTAAAATGTATATAACAATGTTCCTGCTATAGTTTATAGATATATTCCTACATTCCAACACAAGAAATACCGCATTACAGTATTTCTGTTAAAAATATTTATCAAGGTTAATCATAAATAAGTTAGATTTATTTTTTATTATTTATTTTTTTAGACTTTTTCTTTCTGCATTTTTTTTTTTTTTTTTTTCACTAGTACCTAGAACAATGTATATAATTACTAGTACCTAATAACATATTTACTTTGACATATGTATTAATTTGTCACAGAACACAGAATGCACTCTCTCCATTTATATTAGTACATAACTACTAGGTTTCCATGATGTTTCAATACAGATTGATTACGGGTTGAATACAGTTTTTGGATCTAAATTATCCGTGGGAACCTAGATTCAATACAGATTGAATTTCGGTTTAGATCCAGATACGATACACTAAATTCTGGGATCGTATCTGGATCGAGTTTCATGGAAACACCTTAACTCGATCCTGACATGAACAGAGTCTAAGTGTGAGCACCCCTAGTGGTTGTTCTAGTGAAACAAGTCAAATCTGTCAAAAAACCACTCCAATCAACCAAAAAACGTTTGTTTTAATTTAAATCAAGTTATAATTATTATTAACAACGGGAGACAGACAGAGAAAAATAAACTCCAGCGCCGGAACTTGAACCTCATAACCTTTGTTTGCAATTTTTAGTTTTTTTTAACATAAAGAACATGGTTATAAAAAGTGAACGTTATAAAATTATATATAACCTTTATCAAAGTCACCAATAAAAGTTTGGTGCATTGAAAACTCATTGAATACAGAAATACAACTCATGGAAACACCTAGCTTTTTAAATTCCAAATCAGGATTCAATCTGTATTGAGACATCCTGGAAACGTAGTAATTATGCCTTTACATTCTTTCGTCTTCTTCTCGCCTTCAGTAGGTGTTGGTGGTAGACACAGATTGTGGTTATGATAAGGAATGTTGCCCAACTATATTTATTATGTACTGAAAATCCCCTGGTCGATTTAGGGAGATTTCATCCTTGAGATTACATCTTGTTGATCTGGCATGAAGAGCTACAGTTTGCCTGCTATTAGTTGTGACTTTTGACAGCTTGTGAAAATACAAAAAATTAAGGTGGGGAGCCTTTGAGAGGTGAGGATTTTGAATTCTAGAAGGTTGGGCCAACTAGGCAAACATAAAGTTACTGTCCCTACCCATCTCACAGGCCTAGTGGCTTATTTTTTCTATGGTTTGTTTATGTTTGTTGATTATCATAGGAACATGGAAGGCTATGTAAATAAATAAGAGTAATGAACAAATAAATCTACTATAGTTCTTGTGTGTCAGAATGTTAAATACTAATCCTCCACACACCTATTACTTAACTAAATTTATCTTCATACAAATTTTGNACTGGAAAACCAAGCTGTTTATTACGAGTCCACCTGTGGAAGCCTACGCATAAACACACATCCACACAAACCTCTCTTATGATATAATGCCAATTACACACCACACTAGGAGATACAATAAACAATTTGCTAACATTCCATGTGTAGGAAGGAACAGTTTGGAGGACAGTACGAAACACTCTCCTTAGTTGGGTTGGAACGGCTTTTATCCACTGTGCAGGCTCATGACAATCCTGTGGACGCTTCCCTTCTTGGGTTGGAATGGAACAAACCTATTTTATTTATTTTTTTAATGTCTCTATAGACATTCTTTAATTTATTATGACCATGAGATAAATATCAATCATCATGTCAATCATCAATCAATACGAGAGGGCTGTGACATCTTGGAACTTCAGTTTTGAAGATGTCTTTTTTTAACATTTTTTTATTTAATTTTTTTTTTTATTAAAACTACCTTGTTCATTGTTATAACTAGATAGATTTGAGTCGTTTAGTTTCAAAACCAGCTATCTGCAAGAAATGAAATTTTCCAGGAGGGGCAAAAAACTGATTTCACCATGAATCAATCATAATTTTTATAATACAAAAATATTCTTTAAAAGTACTCAGGTATTAATTAAAATTCATGTTAAAATTAATTGAATTAAATGTTTCATGACCATGTAATTAATTAATTAAAATTGCATATAGCTGGTTTTGAAACTCATATTGTAANGTACTTTATAATTATAAGCGATATTTCTCGGTCTAGTTCTATGTCATTAATGTTGACTACTTAGACTTTAGTGGAAAATTGAAAGCTTTAAAATCGGGTTAAGGTATCTATAACGTCAGGGGAAACCATACTCCCGCGTAGCTTAGCTGGTAAGAGCACTGTACTGGAAATACAGAGGCCCGGGTTCAAACCCCGGCGCAGGAGCTTGTTTTTCTCTGTCTGTTTCCCGTAGTTAATAATAATTATAATTTGATTTAAATTAAAATGTAATCTTTCTGTAGTATAAATACTACCAAAATCGTAAAAATGGAATTCTTAATAATTCTAGTTAAAATCTTTTATTTTCATTTACAGATATTATGTTGTGATATTTCCTATCTGTCTAATTACAATAAGTACTTGTTTACGAGTATTAGAATATTATCATGGGCTTAGATGAAAAACCCATTAAGTAAAAAATAGTTTTTTTCTTTAAAAATGTTTTTTCTTTAAATGTTTAATGTTAGTTCGTTAAAAAGACATAAATTTTCTGTGAAAAAAAAACTCAATATTATAAAAGAAATTACTAATTGAGTTCTACCAAGCCCATGTTATAATGTCAGTTGATTTTAAATAAAGAAGAATATGTTTTTCAGGTGTAAATGTGGTGTTTAGTTCGTGTTACACCGATGAGCTAACAGTAAATTCAGCATCAGTGGTGAATGTTCTAGCTGCTGCTACATTGTTTCAGATGGATGGAGTGATTGAACAGTGTGTGGACATTATGAAAGAAAATGTCTGTGCTACGGTGAGGATTAACATATACCTAGTATTTTCTATCTACAGTAGAACCTCAATAAGAAGTGTCTCAAGGGGATAAGGGAATCTCTTGTTATAGTGGAACAGTTGTCTTACTACGTTTTTCAATGGTCTTTTCTCTTGAGGTAGTGTAAAACATCTCAATCTTACTTCTATTTTTTTTTTCCAATCAGAAATGGTAGCTGTTCCTACGTTAATTTACAAAAATTCGCCTAATCCGAATTTTCGCTAATCCGAACTGGGTTCGGTCCCAATTAGTTCGGATTAGGGGGACTCTACTGTAATGTTAAAATGTAAACAAACTCCTTTCTACATCAAAATAATGTACTTATTTGAAAAATATAAGCCTTATTACTTAGGGCTTGTTGCATTTTGTTCTTTATGTTAAACAGTTTCTATCAATACTTTCTTCATTTGTAGATGTAGGCAAAATAGTTCCGAAATTATTTAGCTTTAAAGTTCAAAAGTTGTTATTTTCAAAATGGTGGCAGATATCAAAATTGAATTCTGTAAAAAAAATTGTCTTAAAGAGAGGTATAAAAGGTGTAAATTTATGCGCAATCCAAAAAAATTTTGATTGTTTACAAATTCGAAACATTTATGCTGGCTCACAAAAATGGGTTTCTTGATAAATCTGATATTCCTGGGCGACACAACTACATGTAAGGATATATTTTTGTACCAATTTTAAACTTTCTAGCTTAAAAACTGTAGGAGTTAAGTGTAACACAGACAGACATCCTGCTAAAAACTGTTAAAACGGTCTTAAAACCCCCGAAATGGATAGTTTCAATTTTTTTTCAGAATGTTTTTTGTACAATGGTTAAAACAGAAATAAAACAATATTTACTTTCTCCACAAAACAAAATTACTAATAAAAATTACAATTTAATTACAAATGCTGAAGTAAGTAACCAAGCTATTAAGAATTTTAACTGAGTTAATATGTTATACCCCCTGAAAGATTATTATTTATTGTTCACTGATTTCTTATATCTTATATGGTTAAATTTTTCTTACTTATTTTTCATGTTTTTTTTTTTTTGTCAAAGGATGCGAATGGAATCCACGTTGAAATTCATCTACAAGGCTTTATTTCTTGAAGGAAAGGATAGCGATGTGACAGTCAAAGTTTTGGATAAAGAGTGGCATTTGCATAAAATGTATTTGCAACAGGTGTGATTTTTAATTAATATACCTATAAATATATTTATAAGTTAATGCGTTTTAACTAATAAAAAAAAGAGTATATTGAATTATAATGGGTCAAAAAGTAGGGTTTTAATGTTATTATGGCTCAAAAAAGGGTTCCTGGTCAGCTTCTTGCTAGTGCTTGTGCTTCTCAGAGGTAGTTAAGCACCTCATCTCAAGAAAACCAGAGTTCCAATCTTAAAGGAACCCAAGTTTGGGTGTTCACCCAACATCTTACAGATGGTTACTATTATCAGATAATACAGCTGATGGGAGTAATTGCTCTGATCCAANTAATCTTTCTGTAGTATAAATACTACCAAAATCGTAAAAATGGAATTCTTAATAATTCTAGTTAAAATCTTTTATTTTCATTTACAGATATTATGTTGTGATATTTCCTATCTGTCTAATTACAATAAGTACTTGTTTACGAGTATTAGAATATTATCATGGGCTTAGATGAAAAACCCATTAAGTAAAAAATAGTTTTTTTCTTTAAAAATGTTTTTTCTTTAAATGTTTAATGTTAGTTCGTTAAAAAGACATAAATTTTCTGTGAAAAAAAAACTCAATATTATAAAAGAAATTACTAATTGAGTTCTACCAAGCCCATGTTATAATGTCAGTTGATTTTAAATAAAGAAGAATATGTTTTTCAGGTGTAAATGTGGTGTTTAGTTCGTGTTACACCGATGAGCTAACAGTAAATTCAGCATCAGTGGTGAATGTTCTAGCTGCTGCTACATTGTTTCAGATGGATGGAGTGATTGAACAGTGTGTGGACATTATGAAAGAAAATGTCTGTGCTACGGTGAGGATTAACATATACCTAGTATTTTCTATCTACAGTAGAACCTCAATAAGAAGTGTCTCAAGGGGATAAGGGAATCTCTTGTTATAGATGTGCCCTTTTTGTTGAGGGTCGTGTTATCAAGGTTATTTTGCCTATCAGTCGTGTTATCGAGGTTAATGGGCGGGGTTTTTAAGTCTAGACTTGTTCAAGGTCGACCCATTCCTGTATAGAGTCGCGTTATGGAGGTTGACTTCTCAAAGCGACTTGTTTTAGAGGTTCTGAGTTACGTTGTGAATTGGAAAAAATTTGTGTTATTGAGGTTGTTTGGATAATATTAGTCGCGTTATAGAGGTTAATTTAACATTGTGTGTAATGGCAATCTGAAGGGGTTTTTAAAATTGCACTTGTAATTGAGGTTGTCGTGTTATTGAGGGTCGTGTAAGCGAGGTTCTACTGTATCTTATTTAAATTTATCTTTAGTTGCTATTGTAATATGCAAAATATTATTTTAAATTTTTCAGACTGTTGTAACGTATTATGAGGCAGCTTGTACTTATGGAATTCCAAAAGTAAAGGAAGATACTTTGAGATGGCTAGCGGTAAATCTTGTTTCAATTTATGACAACCCTCGTCTTCTCTTAGATATCGAGTAAGTCTGATATGTTGATTGACACTATGCAGGGGCTGGGGAATATAACGAAAAATCTATTTTCAATAACAGTAGAACAAAGCAAGCAAGGAGTCAGAGAAACAGATTTATAAAACCATACAGATGAGCTCTACAGGTCTAAATGATAAAGATTAACTGACTTATAAAAAAGAACCTGAACTGTGGGCTTAGATTTAAACAATAGATAGACGGGTAGTTAGTGGAGCACGTTCCTGGAACGTACTCTGCCCTACTGACCTGACCAGCATCACATTCCCAACACGTGGTTCACCATCAACGTGAAATAAAAGTGTTTAATAAAATAATAATAACAACAATAATAATAATGATAAAATACTTAAAGATGATTTCTCTAAATCTCCGGTACTTCTTTAGATTGTTACTCACCTATTTTTTTTGGCATAAAAATGACTGACTAAATAACTGTTAAGACAAAGTGATGTTTATTCCAGTGTACTTTGGGACAAAGGAATATCACCCTTCTGTTTTTTATTAGGGGAGTAACAGTCTAAAGAAGAACATTCCATAACATTCCATACACCTTCTTTAGATTGATACACCCCCTCTGTTTTTTTTTTTTGTTTTTTTGTAAGAGGGGAGTAACTATCTGAGGAAGTGCCAAATCTCCTAGGATAAGAGTTTAAACTGTATAGTACAAGATTACACTTACACTAAGCTATTAACGACATGTAGAATTATTTAATAAATTTGGCATTACACTAATGGTCGTCCAAGAAGTTATGATACTTGGGAAAAACTGTAAACTTAGTTTCATCTAAAATTGAAACTCCTGAGTGCCAAAGTCGGTTTAATCTGGTGGTAATATTTTTTATTTTCTATATGACAGCTCTCCGTGACAATTGATAAAGATAAAAATGAAATAGTATTAGCAATGTTTATTTATTTATTTTTTTTTTTATTAAAAAATTACTATAGATGACACAAAAACAAAACACTTGCCCACTCCCCTAAGATTGCCATCACTTCTTGGGTGTTTATTAACTTTTTTTTCAGAACATTTTTACTATAATAATCTAAAAATGAGCCTAATTTTTTAACTTAACTGGATCACTATAAATTTTTTTTTTTTTATGTTNTACACCTTCTTTAGATTGATACACCCCCTCTGTTTTTTTTTTTGTTTTTTTGTAAGAGGGGAGTAACTATCTGAGGAAGTGCCAAATCTCCTAGGATAAGAGTTTAAACTGTATAGTACAAGATTACACTTACACTAAGCTATTAACGACATGTAGAATTATTTAATAAATTTGGCATTACACTAATGGTCGTCCAAGAAGTTATGATACTTGGGAAAAACTGTAAACTTAGTTTCATCTAAAATTGAAACTCCTGAGTGCCAAAGTCGGTTTAATCTGGTGGTAATATTTTTTATTTTCTATATGACAGCTCTCCGTGACAATTGATAAAGATAAAAATGAAATAGTATTAGCAATGTTTATTTTTATTTTTTTTATTTTATTAAAAAATTACTATAGATGACACAAAAACAAAACACTTGCCCACTCCCCTAAGATTGCCATCACTTCTTGGGTGTTTATTAACTTTTTTTTCAGAACATTTTTACTATAATAATCTAAAAATGAGCCTAATTTTTTAACTTAACTGGATCACTATAAATTTATTTTTTTTATGTTTTATAAACATTTATTTTATTATCTTGTGATTTGTCTTATAGTCCAGATCTAATGGAGCAAGTTGTGAAACATAAGGAGCTGTGTGTAGTCCAGTCTGAAACATTTCTATACATCGTACTAAGAATGTGGACTTACTTGCACTGCAACCCAAATTTTGAGTCTTCACCTGACTTGTCCAGGTCATGTGAAAACTTCTTCAGAAAAAAAGGTATTATTTTATTTATTTATTTTAATGAAAATTAAATTAGTTGTGTAGTTAGCTCTTTCTTGTGTGAAAAGAGCCAGCAAACGCAATCAAGGGGTTCTAGGCATCCCCCCCCCAGCTTATTGAAAGCCCAGCTATCAATAAGTCGAGGCGACTCGAGGTCGAGGGTTCGATCCCACACCATAATACTCTGAATTGTATCTATGAATGGAGGATGGAGCAGGGCGAGGAACACCCTCTATGGGGACTCTTCCCCCACACTTATATAGCTCACTAATGACCACACCATACTCGCTTTGGAGGTACAATTTACAAATGTATGATGTGTGGAGTAGCTAAATCCCCACCACGGGGCAAGTAACATTGGCCTAAAAGGTGGACAAATGGCTAGGTTCGAACAAGTGGTTAGTTCTACCTGTTTAGCAGGAAGTACTAGATTACTACTACTAGCTTTCTTTTAGTTGCATCGTTATGTGCTCTCTTTAATTTGATTTGATTAGAGAAAAAACATCTTTGTGGAACTCAATCTTTCTTTTCTTTAAAGGAATTTTACAAAATTTCTTTTAGGGCTGTGTTGTAAGTTACAAGTGAGTTATAAGAACAATGTCATGACACCACAATCAGCGCCGGTACTACTTTTACGCCGCAATTCAATTTATTGGAGGGGGTTGGATGACTAATGTATTTACTATCAATGTCGATATTGATAACTTTTGACCTTTGAGAGAGAAAAAAAGTCCGTATGCCACTGGCCTCCCTCCCTACTTGTAAAATATGTAATTGTAAAAATGAAAGAAATTTAAAATTGACAAATAGATCGACTCCATACATGAGTCGTCTAGTTTCAAAACCAGCCATCTGACAAAAAATTGAAAAACTGTTTTTTTGTTTTTATGTGTTCTAAATGAAAAGATCTACCTCTAGCAGCAATATTAGTTTCAAAAGAGGCCTTCTTCCATAAGTAATTTGAAATAAAAGTTAAGGGTTAGTTTCAAAACCAGCTATCTGCTCAGTGTTCTCTCTTTAATTCTCTTACGTTTATAATTTTATNTGTCAATGAAAAGAGACAAGTTATCCGACGAGAAACATCTCCAATCATGGAAGTGAGCCTTTTGAAAAACCAACCTATGAAACTGCTTCAACTGGCTCCGTCTTTTACATACCCTATGCTCATACAAGTCTATCTGCTTCTGAGCACCCCTACGGCCCAACCAACACAAGAACCTCCGCAACCACCTCCACCTCAACCTCCCCAGCTATCTTCACTAAGACATCCAATACAACCATGAAAAGTAATGAAAAAACGATCCAGACACAAATATTATAGAAGAAATTAATTTATTTTTTACCTTTTTTCTCTTGGTTTTATTATTATTTTTTTAAAAAATTAATCCCCCCGTATAATTTTAACATTTGAAAAAAACCACAAATGTTCGACTAATAAGTATAAAGAAACTTAATTACAATAAAAAAAGAAAATTATAATTTTAAAAATAACTATAAATATAATTTGTTTTAATGAAAAGACATCGACCGAGTTATATTCCATTTAAAGTAACTTTAACTTGTTTGTTTGTTACCAATCGGTGTTAAAATTTTAATCTTATTTAAAAAACCATTAATTATCTTATGTTATGTTACTTTTTCAATATGACTATAAATTTAGTATTATATAACAGACTTGTAATTTTCAAACTGGATTTAATTCCATTTAAAATACTTTGTTTTATAGGGCCCTGGGACACAATGAATAGCAAAATGTGTATATAAGCCTGCCCTCAGAATAATTATTAATAATGTTCACAGATAGTAAAATACCTAAATTTAGGTAGTTCTAGAGCACTTAATTCAGTAAATGGGCTGAAATGTTAAACTATTTTTTTTTATAAAGCAGTTGTCTTTGTTTTTCTTTGTACTATTTGATCTCTTACCCCCGTCCTCCCCCCCAAAAAATTAAAAAATAATAATTTTGTGATGGAGTAACCCTACTTCTATGTAATGATTTTCCTAATTGAAAATTTGGATTTAATGACCTCATTTTCTGGATATTAGGTTGGAAATAGAAGACTTCAGAAATGAATATTTACTATATTTTGTTATTAATTAAATCACCAAAAATGTATCTTGAATTTGCACGCGTTTTAAAAAACTTGAATACATAATTCATAATGTCAAGGCTAACATAGAACATTCACATTGCTCACCTGCCCTAGACATTAGGTGGAATTTAAAAAATTACCATTTATATAGCTGAATTCAAACTTTTAAAATATGCTAAATTCAAGAAACAGCTCTAATTTAGTAAATCTTCATCGTTAAAACTCAGAATTTTATTTCCAACTTTACCTCAAGAAAACCATTTAAAGGTTTCAAGAAGAGTAGCTCTTAAGTAAGATCACATTGGAGTATTTAGCTTTTACTTTTAATATTTTTTGTTATTAAAGACATAATAAAAGCTGAATTAAAGTATTGCAATATTGAAACATTAGATACTAATCAGCCTTTACCCCTTACTGCGGGCTCATGCTAGAAATCAGCTGCTATGTTTCCTTTAGCTCATGTAGGCTAAATTAAAAAAAAATCCCTTCAAAGTTTTTTCCAAAGCCTTCAAAAGCACTAACCAGGACTTCATTATATTACACATTATTCATAATGTTGTTGAGATTAAAATCCAAATATTCCTCCATTTGATTTTTCAGTTCGATTAAAAAAAATTAATAAAGTTTGAATTCAATCAGTCTCACAAATATTTTGATCTACTCATGACAGCAAAATTAAGCATTACTTCACTGTTTTTAGGCTGGAAATTACTGTAAAATATTAAAAATAGGCAGAAAAGTAATTGAAACAGTCAGGGAAATATTTCCCTTTCTAGGCAGGAAGTAGAGTGTTTAACAATGCATGTCATAACATCTCTGTTTTTTTTTGCATTCAGATTTATTCTAACTTGTGTTAGTTTTATATTTGTTTTATTGCAAAACAATGTTATATTATTAATGTATTAATATGTTTATCTAAGCTTCCATTTTTTATCTAAATAGCATGAGTAGATAAAATATTATTGTATGAGACAAGGCAGCAAAGGAACCATATCTGACTTGTGTATTCATTGCCTGCCTCCGCTTTGCCTCGGCAGTTAATTTTTATAGCCTGTCTTGGCCTCCGGCTCGGAGTCTAACTTAATCACTCGTCAGAAAAATTCCATTTTGCTGCCTAGTTACATAAATAACTATA
>KZ651247.1:456489-468631 GCA_001010745.2 Gerris buenoi
AATATTTATTAATATTTAATATTAATAAGTATTACCTATTGATACACGTGATTTTTTCCTATTTATCACAATAATTAGTTTCAAAACCAGCTATCTTACAATATGAGTTTCAAAACCAGCCATATGCAATTTTAATTAATTAATTACATGGTCATGAAACATTTAATTCAATTAATTTTAACATGAATTTTAATTAATACCTGAGTACTTTTAAAGAGTATTTTTGTATTATAAAAATTATGATTGATTCATGGTGAAATCAGTTTTTTGCCCCTCCTGAAAAATTTCATTTCTTGCAGATAGCTGGTTTTTGAAACTAAACGACTCACATATAAATCAATGTATTATTTTAAAAGTTTAAATATAGATACAATTATTACATAATAAACCCCCAAAAAAGTCTTCAATCTTCAAGTTATCTTAATATTTGATATCTTTTTGTTTTGCAGATGTTAGAAAATCATTTCTAGAACGAGAAGAAGGCAAAGGTTTTATTAAAGTGTTTGAAGCCTTAAGAGTCGACCATTTAGTTGAACACATAGAAGATGCTCTTGTTGCCGAAAAAGACAATTTGATACCTTTGAAGTGGCTGAAGGAGGCATGCACTAAACGTTGGCTCTCTCTTCTGGCACTTATTGCTAACAAAGATAATGGGTAATCTTTTTTAACTTGATTTAAAATTTCAATTGAACTTACATTTGGTAGTTTGAAAATTATTTCTTTATTAAATTATCTTTTGGACTTTTTGTCTTCTCAGTAATAAAATTAAATGTAAGTTGGTGTTTAATGATTAATTACCCATGGATAATTAATTACCTGCTGATTAATGCTGCAACAATGTTGTTACAATATAAAAGATGCAACAATGATCTTAGCTACAAAGAAGTTAGCTTGTTAACTTGAGATCAAAAGTCAATTGGTAATCTCTGGGCCAAAACATTTTTGATAGTACATATTAATAAAAATAAAGACAGATTGATAAGAAATGATTTCTTCTTCTTAAAGAAGAACCATGCTATTTTAATGACTTCTTATGGGTTGTCGTTAATTTAAAATTTCTTAATTCTCAATTTTTCAGTAAATATAATTTGAATATCTGTTTGTAGACCTGTGAATGTGCATCAAGACCTATTCAACGCAGAATGCCTCCGACTTGGATTAGAGTTAGACTCACCCCTAGATCACTCTTGGAAGTGGAACTGTTTTACATCAGGGGTAGAATTAGTCTGGACTGTGTCTAAAAGGGCGCTATCAGTTGAAAGGGTTCGAGGACCTATTGACCCTAAACGATCTAATTCACCTGCAAGAAGAGTAGCTCTTAAGTAAGATCACATTGGATTATTTAGCTTTTACTTTTAATATTTTTTGTTATTAAAGACGTAATAAAAGCTGCAATTAAATGGAAACATTAGATGCTAATCAACCTTCACCCCATACTGCGGGCTCATGTAGAAATCAGTGGCTATAGCTCATGTAGGCCAAACCATTAAATAAATTCCTAACAAAGTTTTTCCAAAGCTTCAAAAACACTGATCAGGACTACATTATACATCATTAATAAAATTATTAAGATTAAAATGCAAATATTCCTCCATTTGATTTTTAGGTTCAATAAATAACATTTAATCAAGTTTGAATTCATAAATATTTTAATCTACACACGGCAGGAAGCAAAATTAACCATTAATTCACTGTTTTTAGGCTGGAAAGTACTGTAAAATATTAAAAACAGGCAGGAAAGTACTGTAAAATATTAAAAACAGGCAGGAAAGTAATTGAAACTGTCAGGGAAATATTTCCCTGCCTAGGCAGGAAAAGTACAGTGTTTACCAATGAGTGTCATAACATCTGTTTTTTTTTTTTTTGCATTCAGATTTATTTTAACTTGTTTTAGTTTTATATTTGTTTTATTGCAAAGCAATATTATATCATTAATGTATTAATATGTTTACCTAAGGTTCCATTTTTTATTCAAATAGCGTGAGTAGATAAAATATTGTATGAGACAAGGCAGCAAAGGAAACACATTTCTGCCTTGTGTATTCATTACCTGCCTCTGCTTCACCTCGGCAGTAAATTTTCATAGCCTGTCCTCGCCTCCGGCTCAGAGGCTAACTTAATCACTCGTTAGTAAAATTCTATTTTGCTACCTAGTTACATAAATAACTTTAACTATGCATATTGTGAATCTAACTGCTGCCTAAGGTAACTGATGTTATTAGTGTATTTTTGTGTATTTCAGTGTAGTATTTCAGGAGATAAAGTTATCAGTATTTCTTGATTCAACATTTTCAAACTTATCAGTACAGATTTAAACTTAAATTCTAATGTTCCATAATTTTTATGTCATATTAATAATTTTCTCATTTTTTTTTTTTTAAATTTAGAATTGCGGTCACAAATGTCAATGAAAAGAGACAAGTTATCCGACGAGAAACATCTCCAATCATGGAAGTGAGCCTTTTGAAAAATCAACCTATGAAACTGCTTCAACTGGCTCCGTCTTTTACATACCCTATGCTCATACAAGTCTATCTGCTTCTGAGCACCCCTACGGCCCAACCAACACAAGAACCTCCGCAACCACCTCCACCTCAACCTCCCCAGCTATCTTCACTAAGACATCCAATACAACCATGAAAAGTAATGAAAAAACGATCCANTACTCTACTTTTGGTGGCTACCCTTGTATTTAACACTACACTTAAATTTGTCTAGAAGAATCCAATCTTCTCTACTCTACTTTTGGTGGCTGTCCTACCATATTAGTGTTAGTGTAAAGAAATTAGGAGCAATGATGATTTCTCATTAGAAATATAGGGTAATCCAATCATATATAATCTGATATATTAATCTAGGTTTCCCAGTTATAAATCTAGTTGTTTTGTTGGCTTTAATGAGTCTTAAAGAATTTTAATTTTTATAAATTCAATTTTTTTTTTTTTATAATTATCTTGAAAGATATTCTGCTTCTGACGAATATACTTTAAAATTTATAAGATTCATTAAAATGCTGTTAGAAATGATGAAACAATTATACATCAAATCCTTAAAAATTACAATCGTCTTAAAAGTTACAATCTTAAACAGTTGTAATTGTATCTATCAATCTGTAAATTAGGCATGGTGTAGTTTTCTATTAGAAGGTTTGTAACAAAATATCAATTAAGCTAAGATATGGAACAAAAACCTAAATGAAAATAGGTTATAAGATTTATATTTAACTAAATATGCAATTTGTGTGTTCAATGTATCAAATTAAATATTAACGTTGTTAAAAAACGATATTAGATTATTGCATAATGTGTAGAATTATGACACTAATACTAAATTAATGCACTTTATTTCTTTCCATAATTTATTCAGTGGTGTATATAATATTTACTTATTAATTTAACATCTACATTTTATATCAAAACTGAAGTCTTTAATTTTTTTTATTCTTTAACTGATATTAAAGAATATAAGTATTTCTTAATATGTGTATATTGTCATTACAGATATCTGTAGTAATATCCCTAATTCAATTGATGTAAATAATGTAGTGGAAATAGAAAAAAAAACAACTAATATTCTATAACTACCATTAATTTTAATATGGGTACTTCTTTAGATTGTTACTCCCCTATGTGTTTCTAGGATATAAATGTCTTTAACAAAATAACTATTAAGACAAAGTGATGTTAAGTCCAATGTACTTTGGGGCAAAGGAATATCACTCTTCTGTTTATAAGGGGAGTAACAGACTAAAGAAGAACATTCCATACACCTTCTTTAGATTGTTATTCCCCTCTGTTTTCTTTATAAGAGAAGTAACAATCTAAAGAAGTGCCTTAATGTTCATTTGCTGCTTAAGTTCAAAATTAATTTATATAAAAGGTTTTTTGAAGTTTAGATAATATAACTCAAAGAGTTGATCGGCTTGCAGTAAAATGAAAAATAAAAATAATGCAAAATAGCTAATGTTTATTGCATTTGGCTATTGTTTTTCACTTCTGAGCTGAAGGTAACTGTTATTGTGATCACTCTAAAGAGCAAAATTCTTTTAAGCATACAAATTCCAAAATTCCTTTAAAGATATCTGTTTCAGAAATCAAGGAACATTTTTGGTCTTATGCCTGTCTAATATTCAAATATTTTTGTGAACCACCATATCTTAAAAACAACTCCTCTGTTTTTTAATTTAATTTGGATTTTTGGTTTTATTAGCACACTGTTGGTCTCACGTTAATTTGAACACTATTTCGATAACACTTTTTTTCCTCTTCTGCAATCGCACAAAGTTTTTATATTCATGTATAAGTTTCACAACAATCTCGTTTAAAACAACTAATTTAATTATATAACTTATCTAAATTAAATAATGACAATTAGGCCAATTAAATCAAAAGTAATAAAATATTTTATTATAATCAAAGATAAACAATGCTGTCAATGGAACACCTTATACTACGTCATGGTACCAACCATGTAACCTTATCCAAAAATTCATTGTAATACACTAATTCATTCCTAATTTTCACCGAAAATACAATAATTTTTAAACAAATATATATTAGTAATGATAATGAAATATTATCATCATATTAGAATTACCTATAGAAAAAGGGCGAAAGACAGAAACAAATTCTCAACAAGCCCAAGCTAAAAAATACTAGGAATCCATAGTTTGATTTATTATCCATGGCAGATTATATTTTTATTGTTCCATCTAACTTCTTTTTAATACTGATTTGACGTTATGAATTCTAAAAAGATAACCATTAATTTGAAAAATATTGATACATTTAGTAAACAATTTTTAGACCTTTTTAAATAAATGTGGATTTAATATAACAAATAAATAATGACATTATGCGAGATTTTTCTAAAAATAATTAAGATTTACTAAAATGTTTATTTGTAGATTTCTTTTATTTGAAACTTTTTTTCGGTTTTATTTTTGACATCTGCCTAGATGTATTATAAGTAATTATAACTTCTTGCTTAATGCACAATTTACATTCAATTTTTTTCATATTTGAATTATTGATTATTTGTAATATGATGTTGTTTTTTTTTTTACTTAATTTTACTTGTAATGAAAGCTCTATGTAATTTTAATGTAATTACTTGTAATGCAAGTTCTACGTTATTTTAATGCAAATTACATAATCAAGTGGAGGGCTTGGTAGGTGGTATAGGAGAGCAATTAACTTCCCTATCAATAAAGTTAAACAGCATCATTTGTGCTCAAAAATCTGGGTTCAATTCCCGGACTGGGCCCACCACTTAAGTAAAACTATAAGTAGGAGCTGGTTATGTTACGAGGCCATTAACTGTGTTGGCCAATTGTATGTTTATAGAGCTGATGGTGTTCCCACTAACCCAGTGCCATCCATTACTCCGTTCAAGCAAATAAAATAAAATTGAAAGATACTTTTTCTATATACTCAGATTAAGATCCTCACACTTCAATTTAAGTTTTAAGTCCCCCAGAGTTGATGTACAAATAAAAAATCGGTCAGAGACAACTCAGACAAACTTTATCTTATAAGAAGTCATAATTACTTAGCCCAACGTTTTCCATTTATTAGTACATTTAATTATAATTGAACATTTGATCAAAATATGTCATAAAAATAACTTTCCTGGGACTCAGGGGACCTCAAAACGTGTAAATCCCTCAAAATTAAATTTTTGCACCATCGCAATACTTTCTCTCCACACAAGAAAGTAAAATATCTTGTTTTTCTAACCTGTAATAATCTGTTGTTTCAATTAAGGCCTAAAAGAGAATTTACTAAAACCTTTATCAAGGAACATTTCTTAAATAAGTTTCTACATTCTTTAATTATTGTATCTACTCAACTAAAATTGAAATCTCTATTTTATTTGTCTGTAGTTTAGAAGATGATTTATTTATTTTATTTTATTTTTTTTAAATAAATTACACATCACTTATTTACATATCACTTATTTATTACTACGTTCACACATCGTTTTGAAAGTGTTTCGGATCCAATTCGTTTTCAAAAACGATTTGTGTTCACAAAACAAAAAAATACTGTTTGATCGAAATCTTTATTTTTGATATTTCATAACGATGATGTCACAAGTAAAACCTTCTTTCTTGTTACCTAATATGTCCGCGAATTTTACACTTTCTTTACAAGTTATTAAAAGGTTTTACAGGTTATTTTGTAGTATTAACTTTTTTTTAAAAAACTTTTTTCAGTTTAAAAAAAAGAAACGGAGGCTCACAAAAACAAAGAACTTAAAAAGTGGAAAAGATTAAAATAATCTGATATCTCGATACCCTCCACGACCTGTTCATACGAGCGTTTTGAATTCGATCCCTGTATTTATCCGTTCCGATCATGTATTTTTGGTTGTTGGATTTAAACCGATGAGATCTGTCGTTCTCCGTTCATACAGCATTTTGAAAATGATCCGCTAGTTCACATCATTTTCAAAATGATGTGATCGTAGTATATAAAAGTTTTACAGATAAGTTTATGTGAATTTGAATTTAAATTTTTATAATGAATTGTTCAAATACCTAATTAGTTTCCTCTAAATTAAAATCAACCTTTACCATATTGTGTTGTTTTTTTTTTTAAATAAAAAATTGAGCTTGTATTACAAAGTAAGCAGTTAGTTTGTTTATATTACAAATATATAGATTTTTTTTATATTCCTGATAATAGCTTATAAGTGTTGAGAATTTTATCTCATTGCATTTTAGAAATTTCTTAAAATATATTGATAAAATATTAGAATAAGACTGTCATTTTTTTTGATTTACTAATTGAATTGATTAATGTAAAAATTGATTGAATTTATTAATTTAAATTATTTATTGATTAATTTATGTATATATATTTGCCATAAGATAATCTATTAAGTTTTATTCATATTAAATTAAACGATTTCTTTATTTTGTATGTAAAGCAATGTAGCTTAATTTTTTTTTAGTCAATGTTAACTAACTTTGATGCACCAAGCTTTTTAGTTACCTATTCAGTTTAGTGATATTAATTTTTCTGTTTCTTATTATTATTTTCTTTCTTTTTTCATATTTGGTGTTTAATGTATAATCTGAAGATGATTTATTTGATGTTAAATGTTGTATAAAATATATAAAACACATAATTTATCTTAACTGTTATTTTTATTTATTTATTTATTTTTTAATAAATACTCGTAATAATCAATATAAATGTGTCCTGTGTAGGTTGAAGAATTTGAAAAAAAAAAAATCTTTCATTTAAATTATAGTCGAGGAGATAGGGTGCAAAAATGTGTCTGACTAACATCAAGCTAGAATTTTGTGTATAAGTTAATATTTTAGTGCCGGCTTTAATCTTTGTGTGGTTTAAGGAGCCAGCATGGCTTAGGGTCTTAAGAATCTCTCGGCTATCAATATGTCGAGGCAAATCGAGGTCACTGAATCACGGATGGTGCAGGGTGAGGGACACCCCCTATAGGGCACTCTTCCCCCACTCTTTGATGGGGTCTAATTGAAGTGGGTCTGTTCCATGTCATGATGATGTAATTTGTATTTATGGTTCGAAGATGGAGCAGGGTGAGGGACAACCCCTATGGGGCACTCTTCCCTCACGCTTTGACACACGCTTATATAGCTTATTAATGACTACATCATACTCGCTTCGGCGGTACAATGTACAAATGTATGATGTGTAAAGTAGCTGGACACTCCACCATGAGGCGTAAAAATAGCCTAAGTGATGGCCTAATTGCAAGGTTTGAACAAGTGGTTCGACCTACCCGTTCTAGTAGGAAGTGCTAGACTACTACTACTAATCTTTGTGTGGTAGGCTAAGTTCGTCTGCGTACATCCTGGCAACAGGAATTTGGAACCAAACTTTTAATAATGCAACAAGTGACTGACTTATCTTATCTTAAACAACATGTCAAGTACAGCATTGTGTACTTCTTTAGATTGTTACTCCTACTCCCCTGTTTTTTTTTTATAATATAAATGGATATATTGCAATTTATCAATAAATGTAGTGTCTTACGTTAAAAACTTTGAGTGTCATTACCGAAAGTACTAAATATATCGCACTTCTGTCTAATTAAATGTCCAAAGCTTTTTTCTTGTAATTAAAAATAAATGTTAAACATTTGTTTGATGTTTTAAATAGGGCAATTTAATTATATTGAAGTTTTATATATATGGAATACAATTAAAAATAAATAAGATGACTGATAAGTAAATGTGCATTATAATTTATGGAATAAGTGTGAAGTTAAAATTTGGATTGTTTGCACCTCATTCCTTTTTAAAATTAGAGCATGTTTCCTCTTTTTTAGGATTTCGTTGGTAAACCCAACTGAATATATAAACCCTTATAGTTTCGTTCTTGTGTCTGTCTGTATGTCACTGTCACTCTGTACTTCCAATAACTTTTGAATCAAAATATATTAAAATATGGATCTTTGCAGTATTAAAAATCGTTTTGACGCGTACACAGGGAAAATATAGCGAACTCAATATTATCAACTGATTCAAAATGGAAAATAATTCATGTCACGGGGGAAAAAAAGGGGGGGGGGATCAAATGAAAGGTATTGAAGAGTAGATTACAAAGGTATAAAACATTTGTGGATAGTGTAAAATTGTTCACGCTATTTTGTCAAAAAGCATCAACATTTTGCGTAAATTTAAAATTATTAAAGTTCAAAATGGCGGCCAATATCAAAATTAAAGTTGGCGGGTTTGTTTGTCACAAAGAAAGGCACATTCGTACCAAATTTCAATTTGATCTTTTATGATTTTTTACAATTTCCGCTGACTCAGCAAACTGGGTTCAAGATGGCGGAAAATGTTGATTTTCTTGGCGGCACAACTAGAAGTATGACGACTGATTTTTCTTCCAAGTTTCAACTCTCTAGGTTAAATACCCAGGGTGCTACGATGATAACACACAAACACACATACAGACGTTATGCTGAAAACCACTCAGGAGGTCTAGTATAGCGTATACTTTATAAATGATTTTAGGCTTTTAAAATCTATTATGTATTTACTAATTTATTTAATTTCCCCCCAAATAAAGCCTAGTCGCCTGGTCTCGAGGTCCATATAGGCTCGATGTGCTATTGATGAGGTAGGTCGAATAAAGAGAGGGTGAACCAAGACACCTCCTATATTATCCTTGTCTATCTCCTTCCCCACTTTTCTCTCCATAATAAAAACGATTAATAGTTTTAGCGATCTTTAACACTTTATAGCGACGTCGCTGTTGGTTTTATTAAAAAAATATATTTAAACAAATGTTTGTCTCATTGAATAGATGAAGTTAGATTTTTTCCCTGACTTAAAATTCCGCTTAAAATTTGAAGTTCACGTTTTACGCGAGCGTTGCGCGCGGACGCTTGGGCGGATAACGTTGTCCAACGAACTCATAACTCATCCTGGGCATTAGTAAAATGAACATGTCTACCAAATCTCATCAAAATCGGTCGACATTTACTCAAGTTATCGGGCACACAGACAAACAGACACAAAACAAAAAATGATTTCCTTATGTCTGAAACGGATTTCTGTCTTGGCAATTTTTTAAAACGTAGACATAAAATTGTTTCGTTCTCAAAAGTGAACACAATGCTTCCGTTACCTTCGGTAAACTCGGAATCAAAATATATAATCACCTATAAGAGAAATTAAAACTTACAAAAGGAATATATAAAAGCATATTAATCAAATGATGTGTCCCCCAGGTCTAAATAGGTCCATATCTTCTAAAGGAGAGGTGTCTCAGACCGTGATTGGGTATATTATCTTATTTCGTATTCATCTCTGGGAACATTCCCACGGGATCTGCTTATGACGGGAGTTATCAGCGACTGATTTGTCAGTTGCTAATGAATCATGAAATTGCAATTTGAGAATGATGTTGGGGATTTATAATTAGTCAGTGGGTGTCTCTTGAGGATTCACAATCTAGATTAATGAGAAATGCAAATTTCTAAATCTGTATTAAGCCGAATGGTTTTAGTGAGGGTACCGTCTTAGGTATGAGTAAGAAGTTTCATTGTTAGTCTAACTTCGTAACCATTCTTTGTAAGTTGTTTTTATTTTCACCTAATCTTACATACTTTTGGAAAAAGTACATATTAACATTTTTAGAAATACTATTATGTAATAGAAAAGAAATGCCTTAGCTTTTCTGGAAAAGTTAACTTCTTTAGAATCTTTTGGGATGAAAATTTGCGTAAAAAAACAATATTTTCTTTAAATTCACAATTCGACTATATTTCGCTCATACCTGGGCATCTTCAAGCCTAAAATAAAAACAATATTTTTTTTTATCTTAAAGCATTTGTCTGTATTTGTACTTTCTCATATAAAGAGAAAGTAATGTGTTGGCGCTAAAAATTCGATTTTGATGGATTTACACGTTTTGAGGTCCACTGAGTCAAAAAAGTGATTTTTAAAAAATGTCTGTCTGTAAACTACTGGACCGATCTGGACGAAATTTAGTAGGCATGTTCAGAAAAATAATATCCCGCGGCGAAATCGAGAAATGGATTTTAGCTCCAAATTTGGGAGCTACCCCCCCCCCAAAAAAAACACCGAAAAAAAAGGAAAAAAATATTTCTCGGAAACTGTTCCTACGATTTTAATTTAAAAAATCTAAAATGTAGTCCATTTAAATACGAATCTATAAGCCATTTTCCCGGGAAAAATCCAGTTCCTGAGACAATTGCTTTAAAGGCGGTGGGAGAGAGGCCAGGTTCGATTCCCCGCCGAGAAGTTATTTTTATGATATATTTTGATAAAATGTTCAATAATAATTAAATGTGCCAAAGAGCACTAATGAATGAAAAACACTTGGCCAAGGTAATTATGAACTTGTATATATAAGAAAGTTTGTCTGAGTTGTCTCTGACCAATTTTTACTTTCTCATATAAATTAGAAAGTATTGTGAAGGCGCGAAAATTCTATTTTGATGGATTTACACCTTTTGGTTCCCCTGAGTCCAAAAAATTGGTTTTTAAAAAATGTCTGTCTGTCGTCTGTGCAAACGCCTGGAGCCTAAACTACTGGGCCGATTTTGACATACATGTTCAGAAACATCATACCCCGAGGCTAAATCTAGAAATGATTTTTAGTTGTAGCGTATAGATAAAAAAAAAAAAATAATTTCACGGAAGTTAGCAAGTGATAGTGGTACTTTGAAACAGAATAGGATGAAATTAAAATAAACAAACATTTTTAGTAAATTTCCAATAATCCAAGATCATTGGGGATCCGAGTTAGTGCTGGTCCCATCCAAATCGGTTTACGAGACTACCGTCTATGGTGAAATATAGAATTTGCATAATATATGGATTATAATTAAAATAAATTAGACCGTTTTTGAAAAAAAATTAGGATGTTTAGATTTTTTGTGGGCTGCGTTCCCAAAATCGGTCCAGTAGTTCTCCACTTCTCTGCACAGATAACAGACTATTTATATAGACGGACATTTTTTAAAAAATACTTTCTTGGAATTAGAGAACCTTAAAAAATATANAGACCGCTGAGCCGAGCATTGGTCTTTGCGCATGCCCAGTCTGAAAGGCGCAGGCGCAATTTAGACTGGGCATGCGTAGAGACCAATGCTGAGATCGTTTCCTCAGTTACACATACGACTTATATGAGAAAGTACTTGTAATTGTAATAAAGGAAATAATACATAGCATGTAATTTAGCCCAAACGGGGAAGTAGAGCTAAGAGGGGCAGATTTAAGATGCTCATTTTCCTTCTAATGACAATCTAGCAACCAAGATAGCTCTCTCTAACCTTCTAAGATGTTTCTTATCAGGTGCCGCATTTATGACATTATTAATCTATGATACGCTGCTTCTAAGTGAAAACTCTATCATTAAATGTCCCATTTTCTAATAGAAATTATAGTGTTTCTTTCGACGTTATATTACAGAGAATATTAGAGGATAACAAATTAGCAAAATTTTTAAAAACTTATTAACTATTAAGGAGACATAGTTCTGTGCAGCCAGAAATAATTTGCAATAAATAAGCGAAAATTCACTTAAACTATTTTTATTAATAAGGATTTGTTTATCGATTTTTTTTTTTTTTTTTTTTTTTTTTTTTTTTTTTTTTTTTTTTTTTTTTTTTTTTT
>KZ651247.1:506187-528354 GCA_001010745.2 Gerris buenoi
AAAAAAAAAAAAAAAAAAAAAAAAAAAAAAAAAAAAAAAAAAAAAAAAAAAAAAAAATCGAGAGAGCATCCCGTCTTTTTTCTTGGACAATGACCAAAAATCAAGTTGATGTTAGTTTGAACTTAGTTATTCAAATATTACTCCAAATTAAAGTTGTAATCAAGAGACAAACTAACGTCAAATTAATTTTCGATTTACTAACTAAATCTCGTTCTCGGGATCATGAAAATCACATAGTCCACCAAAATGTGGTTGATTTAATGCCAAGCTGTGTTCCACAGACGATCCAAGCCGACCACAAATTCTTTAAAGGCTTTAAAATATTAACTTGTACACAAAATTCTATCTTGATGTTAGTCAGCCACTTTTTTTGCACGGTATCTCCTGGACTAAAAAAACAACTGTTGGACCCAGGGGACCTTAAAACGCATAAATCCATCAAAATATAAAACAAATAATTTTGCAATATCACAATAGCTTCTCTTATTCATACAGCTTATATGAGAAACTAAAAACAAAACGAGACTTCACCAGGGTTGAAATTTATATATGGAACCATCTGTGGTGTAATTTTGACATACATTTCAAATGTCATAAAAATTTGACAAAAACTGTACGAAATGTAAGCATGTGACAACATATTGAAAGACATACCGACTTAAAAACACGTGAATTATTTTATTTTTCTGAACGCATATCTAATATTTGGGACAAAAAAATAATTTTCCTGAATAACCTCATTGCTTTCATTATGATTCGTAAGCACTTAAGCAATTTTTTTTTAAAAAGTGATCCGAGCCACAATGTACGGTTCAGGGTAATGTTATATTATATAAAAAGGGGATATTTTACAATGAAGGTAATATACGAGTGAGCAGGCCTAAAAGTTTAGATTTAAAGCACATTTCAGCTTCGAGTGGATTTCCACAAGGAGAAATATAGGGCAGCGTTTCTTAGTCTCCCTCCAATTCAGGCATTTAAGGGAGTTTTTTTTAGCCGAATTATTGCGTGAGTTTTCCAAACGAATAAATCACTGACTAAATGCTTCTTACCATAATTTAATGGGTAGGGAAGAAATAACTTTGAGAAAAACTTTATAGCAATGAATTAACTAAAGGTTATAATGTAACTAGATGAACAAAATTCAAATATAATCTTACTTACAAGTAAAAGTACAAATGTGACTGAATTCTTAAAACATTTATTGACATCAAAAAGAAACATTAATCATTAATTAGCTGATAAGAGAGTGTTAGTTCTTTATTTTAAAGGAAGTGTTTGTGTTTTATTAAAAAAAAAGTATCAATATTCTTTATTTAGAAAGAAGTGTTAGTTCATTATTTTAAAAGAAGTGTTAGTTTTTTATTTTAAAAGAAGTGTTTGTTCTTTATTTTAAAAGAAGTGTTAGTTCTTTATTTTAAAAGAAGTATTAGTTCTTAGATTTTCTTTATTGAACGAGCGTAGTAAGTTCATCATTACAGAGATGGGCTTTGAAAAGTTTGGGGGTTTGTTTGTGTGTTTGTATTATGATAACTGGCATAAAAAAGATACTTATTTGTACGAAAATCAGCATACAGGAGCATTTCAGCAATTGTATTTTTACAAAACAATTGCTTAACAAACATTTTTTTTTAGGATTTTTACACTTAATATTTTCAATATGGCGGACGTCTAAACAAAATGTTATTAGTCAGCATGATCTGCTATAATATTGTTTTGAAGGTCTCGAAGAGTAAAAATATACTGTTATTATATAATCTCAATTCTTTGCTGGGATTTTGGAAACAAATTTGGCTGAAATATGGGCGTTGTAAAGAAGTTACTGCTAATATGCAGCATGCAACATATTTAACTTTAAAGTTAATTTCAGCTAGATTAAGAACATGTATTTTTTTTCCTGAATTATATTTCCTCGTACCCAAATTAAAATTAAATAAGGCAATTAAGTGGAAAATCCAAATTTTTCTACGCCAGTTCTTTAAGCATCGCATCACTAGTTTACTAATTTTGAATTATTTATTGAACTCAAGTTCTCGAAAATCTAAATTTAGCTTTTTTAATTTCAAACTTTCTGTTTCTTTTATTGGCAATTTGCCTTTTTGTTTAACAGGTTTTCGTCAAAAGTACATTTAAGTGATTCATGATTGTCTGGCAAACAATCGCAGTAAACAAAGATTTGGGAGAGTGTTAAAAGAAGATATTCTGTCATGCTATTGTTAATTTTATTTTTATTAGTTAATTACTGATACATTTTTCTTTTAAATAATCTGTCAAGTTTCACATAAAACACTGATAATGTGATGTCTTATAGTTCCTAGCGTTATATCAGTGACCCCCCCCCCTCTCCCACCACATTATGGTGAACAAGGATGGTGATTTTTATTTAGATTGCCGTTTTTTTTTTTTGTTTTTGTTTTAGAATATGAATGGAAATAATTATTGGAACGAAGTTCCTTATGGCACGTTCTGGGCCCGGGAGTAAATCCGAAAAAACGACCAAAATCACCGTCACGCAAAATCCGTCACGAAATTTACCGATGGCGATAACTTGTGTAAAAGTTGACCGACTTAGTTGAAATTTGGTACACATGTTCATTTTACCAGTGCCCAAGACAAGTTCGTGGGACAACGTTATCCGCCCAAGCGTTCACGCGCAACGCTCGCGTAAACGTAAGCGTCATATTAAAAAATTGGAATTTTGGGACGGGAAAAAAATTCTAACCTCATCTATTTAATGAGGCAAACCACTTTTTTAAATACATTTTTTTTAAGTAAAACGAACGCCGACACTGCTATGAAGTGATAAAGATCGCTAAATTTATTATAGCGGACGAAAACGATTAAAATAAAGAAAACAACGTTTTTACCGATATCTTACGTTTTAACGTAACGATTTTAATGAAACTTTGTATACATCACCTATAGTACAATTGAAACAAGCGCGTAAAATTTCAATTTTTTGTGTATTAATGATTTATATTTTAATATTTAATTGGAGTAATTTTGCCGACGGGGTATGAGAGGACAGTTCCTTTTCGTTCTACAACCATCTGCTTTAACTATAAATTTATTTTTAACTTTTTTCTACAAGTTAGTTTCTTTTAATTCTGTCTCTTTTCTAACTCCACCATGTATAAGTAGTTATTGCTGTGATTTTATAATTTATATTTAATGAAAAGCGTAAGGAACTTCGTTCCTATACCGGGTGTCCCACCACACCACACGTATTTGGTCCAATAGCCTTTGTCTAAATAACCATTAAGACAAAGGGAATGTTTAGTCCAATGTACTTTGGGAAAAAGTAATATCACACTCGTGTTTCTATAAGGAGATTAACAATCTAAAGAAGAAAAGGAGAACATTCCGTATACACATTCTTTAGATTGTTGCACCCTTCAGTTTTTTTTTTTTTTTTTTTTTTTTTGAAAGGCGATTAACCGTGAAAAGAAGTGCGCATTATGTCATAATCAGTAAGATCTAAACAAGTGCAAAGTTTTAAGTTACTAAGTTAGTTAATCGTTTATAAATTATGGAGCGTTTCACAGACGTTCGACCAGAACGAATATAAAGTTTAGGGACAGTTTTAGTGTCCTCGGTGAAAACTAAAAATAATTACGGGGTGTCTTGAAGTGGGGAGGTCAACAAGTACGAGGTTAAGACGCATGCTCACAAAAAAAAACACTTGTATTTAATTCAAGTGGAAAATAGCTCTTAAGTATGGAATTTGTCATGTTATGGAAATTGGCCTCTTCCTGAAGGGGGTGGGTTATGGTTGTTGGATATTATATTACTTTATGGAGGGGTGCGTCCAGGCGTGTGAGTTCCGGTGCGGGGGCAGAGGGGTGTGTTTAGGGTGAATGTTGGGGGTGCCATGGGGGTGAATGTTGCGGGTGCCATGGGGGTGAATGTTGGGGGTGCCATGGGGGTGAATGTTAGGGGTGTCATCGTCAGGCTGGTGTCATCTCGTACTCCAACACAACGTAAAGCTCACCCCCCTACCGAAATATCAAGAACACCTATTCCCTGTTCAATCATAAAGAACACGTGTACGCACCTATAAAAGCACGTGTAACAGCTTTTCAATACACCATGACTTCGTATATCATAAAACAGAATAAACAAAACAGTCGAGGGAGGTTTCCCTGGGGAACAACAAAAAACTCTTTCATGAAATTCCCAACCCAAAAAAGAGGGTTGAGCAAAAGTCGAACATCAATGATTCATGATTCTACTGAAATTACAAGACACACTTGAAAGATTATACTTTAATTAAAATATACTACGTTCACACATCGTTTTGAAAGCGTTTCGGATTCAATTCGTTTTCAAAACGATTCGCGTGCATACAACAAAAAATACAGGTGAACGAAATGTTTGTTTTCGATATTTCACAACGGCGACGTCACGAGTAAAACCTTCGCGAATTCTTACATTTTATAAGTTATTATATTAAGTTTTTACAGGTCCTGTATAGCATTAACTTTTGCTTATAAACATTCTTGCAGTTTAAAAAAAAGGAACGGATGCTCACGAAAACAAAGAACTAAAAAGAGGAAACGAGTAAAATAACCTGATATCTCGATCCCCTCCACGGCCTGTTCATACCAGCGTTTTGAATTTGATCCCCCGTTCCGATCCCGAATTTTTGGTGGAGCAGATTTAAGCCGATACGATCTGTGGTTCTCCGTTCATACAGCGTTTTGAACTAGCGGATCATTTTCAAAACCGTTTTCAAAACGATGTGTGAACGTAGTAAGTCTGCCAATTTGTGTGGCACATAGCTTCCTCGCGCCCTATTTTGTAAACATTAATGATTTCATGCTTTTACAACTTATTATGGGCTAATTTATTCAATTTCCCACCCTTAATATTAATTCTTTCAAAATTGTTTTTACGTAAATTGAAGTAGCAATTAAGTAAAATTTAAAGAGCGTAGACGGTTGAAATTAATGCGGGCCTATCTCCAGGCTACTTTCGACAAACCATCAATATTTCTTTAAAATCAAATATGTAAGTATTTTTAAAGATGTGAGTGTAAATAAATAAATCTATGTTTGTGCGCTTGTGGAAGAGAAACAATTGAGCGTAGAAGGTTGAAACTTTAACTACGACCAACGATGAGCTAATTTTGACCTACCATCAGAATGTAACTAAAATCAGACGATAAGTTATTACTAGGGCTCGGATCGATATGCTCGATAAAATCTCCAGATATGCTCGAAAACCACATGTTTTATGCTCGATAGATATGCTCGAAAAACACATTATATGCTCAATAGATATGCTCGAAAAAAACCCATAATATGCTGTTAAATATGCAGAATATGTTCGAAAATCGCTGTTTAAAGCCATAGAGAACACTGTGAAACGAGAAAATCTACAACTTATCTTCATATACGAGTATTTTTTCAAATTATATAAATGATACACTGCTATATCCACAAGTTTTAAGTATATGTATGAGAAGTTTTATGTAAAAGTTACAGTTTAAAGGTTTATTTACAAAATGTTCAGTATTAGTCGAGTCAATGAAGTTTGGTATTGGTCTGTACAAGATTTTTTTTCTATATTTTCAATTTTAAGTGATTTTCTTAAAGTGGCCAATAAAGTCTTTCGAAAATACTTAACTTATGCTGCCTCTAGTGCAGAGTAGTTTGGAAAATCGTCTGACATTGCTGACCTCAGAAATGACGCTCATGCAAGCTTTTATGAAAGTCAAGCATGAAATCACGTTTTTCTCTGAGATTTCGTGGTGGTCAGGGCCCAAATGAGGGGGGGGGGAGAATTTTAATTAAAAAAAGTATTTAGACGAGAAACCACCAGGATATGCACATGCTTTTCTGAAAACAGCCGTTTTTCTCTGAGATTTCGTGGTGGTCAGGGCCCAAATGAGGGGGGGGAGAGAATTTTTAATTAAAAAAAGTATTTAGACGAGAAACCACCAGGATATGCACATGCTTTTCTGAAAACAGCCGTTTTATGCATATGGGGGAGAATTTGAATAAAAACAAAGTATTTAGACGAAAAACCACAAGAATATGCATTTATATGATTTTCTTAAAACAGTTTTTTATGCATTTGGGGGAAAATTTGAATAAAAACAAAGTATCTAGACGAAAAACCACCAGAATATGCATTTATATGCTTTTCTGAAAACAGCCGTTTTATGCATTTATATGCTCGATAAACTTAAATTCTGTTGGCCCCAGAGAGGTGAAAATATCACCAAAAGGCTTCTTTCAATGAGTATTATTCAGGAAAAAAATATGCAAATATGCTCAAATCCGAGCCCTAGTTATTACGATATGTTGGTTCGCAAAAATTGAGTGACAGACCTGCTGTCTAAAACGGCTGTCTTAAAATTTTTGAAATCGGAGTCATAAAAAATGTGGTTTCACCAGAACGACCACAAAGCCTTTTGTTACCTTCGTTAAGTTCGGTAGCAAAAATAATTAAATCATAGATATGTTGTTGGGCATTAAATCAAGAAAATAGGGAAACATTTGTCTAATTGATATACTAGATGGATCTTAATGTGCGAAATTATGAAGCATTAATACATTTTGATTACCATTTGGTCCGCTAGAAGCTCTGATATGATTCCAATGAATACAAGTGCAAACTAATCTACCTCCTATTATATTCTAACTTCCTGGCACGATATTTAAGTCACATTTTGCATATTGTGTTTCGAAACTTCAGCGCACTTATCGTCAGAATATTGTACTGTAAATGAAAACCTATCTACCTCCTGTAAAATCCTATCTTCCTGGCACGATATTTAAAAGCGTCACGTTTTTCATGACATTTTTTGCGTGACAGAAATGTCTTCCGTATCCCAGAGCTAAAAAACCATGTTAAAATGGAGGAAAATTTAATAAAGCAGTAAAACATATTAGTCTAACTTTAAAAGTTCGATCCTTACTCGTGTTTAATGATCACCTACTTCTATATCTCACTAGCAAAAGGCCTTATATTGACTTTATGTTGAATAAAGAGACTTCCTTGTTAAAATAAACACTTTATCTTTTATAATAGTCCTAACAGAAGGCCGTTTATTGATTTCCAAGTAATGACCACCAAGTAAACACTAGGGTTTCTCTTATCCAATAGTCACATTCTTAATACTTAATACCATAATGTTAGACGTGAGTCTCTTATTCTACTATGAAAAGAAAAAACAAATTATATAAATTGATTAAAATTCTCGCACTTTAGATATGGCTTTACATAATATGTCAGTAGTTACATTTTTAAACTAATCTGTTCAATTTGAATATAAATAATTAGTAATTGATATCATTTATTAATGAAAAAGGGATAAAGGATATATGACGGAGCATAACTGAACCACTAATCATTGAATTCGCAATGCTCTAACCACGACGAGCTATGACAAAAGAATTCATTGATGGCAACTCAGGTATCAGTGGTTCGATCCCTGGCTCCCGGGTTCTTTTTTATGCCTTCCTCTTTAATAATAATAATTTTAATATTAATTTGAATATCCAGTTATGGCTTGTCAGTAATTTTAACTTTTCTTAAAATCTTTAGTTACAGTTGTTTCTATATACATCTCTCCAACACGCCTTTGAAATTATTATGTTATCTATTGTTTGCATAATGTTTGTTATATAAGTTTTTATTACATATAGAATGTTATCGTCTACCGAGCTTTCTATAGAAACATCAATAGTCTAAAAATAATCAAATAACTTAAGCTTTTACCTTATATTAATGATCTTATACTACTATATAAGATTAAAGATCTTATAACTATATTAGGATATTATATAATTGGGTCAAACATGAACTGATAAGAAATTAGATATCGATTTGAATAACATGCAACCACTGTAGCTTAAATAGAAGTGAATTAATATTCCTAAAATATATATACAACATGAATTTTACCGTAATAATCAAAAGTTATATTAATAATTCATAGATATGATATAGTTTCCAACAAATATACACTACTATAAAATTATATATGTTTATGAATTATATTAGTACAATTCATAAATTTAAATTTAATATGTGTCTTTTGTTATGCTTTAATCGTTATCTTCTATAGTCGATCTAACTTTATCTCTGTATGAACTTGTGTCAAATCATAAGTGTTGCCTATAACACATAAAAATCTCTTTTTTATAATACAACAATAATCGAAATCCAACCTTTTTCTTTATTTTTAATCTATTTTTTTAAATGTAGTATTGGGTTTAGATAAAAAACTCGATATAGAAGTGAATAAAAAGTAATAAGAGAATACAAAGTTATAGAGTTTGAAGGCATAGATGGATTTAGTAGTGAATAGTTGCCGGTAGAGTGCTCTAGTTGTTAGGATTTGATATTATCAGAGGAAACAAGGAGTGAGGATTGCAAAGACTAGTTTGTGAGGATTCTAACTGGGGCACCAGACCCCCCTCCACTACCCTGTTCCCTTTCTACTTCTACTTCAATGTAACGATCAAACTGCCGAGCCTCATTCTCCTCTAGGTTTTGCTTTCTTACAACACCTTGCCCCAACTTCTTTTCATTTTACCATTATCTGCTCATGCTGCCTCAAAAGATAAAGAATAAAAATATTGCCAAAAGCAAGCAAAGTATATTTTATTTATCTTGAAACCGATCGAGAAAAAGAAAATTTCATGATTATTTTTTAATTCCTTTGAAGTTGTTTTATAATTAGCGAATAATTGTGAACACAATTACGTTGACTGACGACAGACGGACATTTAAAATACACTTTGTTTAAACTTAGAGGGAACTTAAAACATGTAAATCCATCGAAAACTTAAAATAAAATGGTGCCTACATGAGATAAAACACAACTACTAAATAATGGGCTATAACTAATCCTCTTCTAAATAACCAATGCTAAAACCTTTCCAATTCACAATCTTCTTATTCCACAGCAACAACTGATTTGGGCCTTAAAAGTTGCCTTGTCAGAACAATAATAAAGAAGAAGGATAGTCTTAACTACTAAGCATTGTATGTACAGTTAAAATAAAAGGTGTTTAAATATTTGATAATTATTAAAATAATAAAGTTCTTCCAAATTGGATTAGTACTTTTAAAGACAAGAATGGGCTAAGTATGACTTATGACCTACCATCCTAATTTCATTAAAATCAAACGAGTAGAGATGGTTATTGTGGTAAAAAATGGATTTTAGTAAAAAGTTTGGCGGACAAATAGACCGAAAAAATTGTTGCCATCAACACCAACACGAAACCAACAATTCTTGATTACAGTCTGTCCCAAACGAGAGTTAGTGCGTTGGGAAAAACTAGCAAATGTGGTGAGGAGCCAATGAGAGCTCAAGATTTTCCCTCTGGATAACCATATAAGAAGGTAAATGTAGTGGCTTTATTTTTTCCCTCTGAGTTTGGCCAATCTGTGTCACTCGATTTCCCGCGCTGTCAACGCACTAACTCTTACTTGGGACAGACTATAATTGGGTCTATTAAGGAGAATTCAGACGCCTCACATTTGCGATATTTCGATTGCTCCTTGGATCATTCTCAAGCTGAAATCTACAAGGAACAATCTTCTAATTTATCGAAACCAATAGTGTTTCCTGGTATTTCCGATGATTCTGTTACCTTTGGTAAGCTAAGAAACAAAAAAGGGATTCATTTTAATCCTTATCTGCTCACATTGTAAAACGCTCTCTTGGATATGATCTTACAACAGTATTCCAAGTGCTAATTAAATCACAAAACGCCTAGTTTATATTGACTAGATTAAAGTAAGTTAAGAAACAATGAAGAGCTTGAAGATACTAATGTATTTGGAAGTTTACTGAAGCAATTAAATTTACACCCGTTTTCAAGTTAGTCCCTGGATTAACTACTATTCGATCTTATATTTACGACTTTTAAGTATTACAATGGTGTAATAAAATTCTACATAGACGAGAGAGTATAATCGGTGTGAATAATAAATAATAATATATTAATGTCGCGTTTAAAGATTAGAGTTAGTATAGAAGTAAAAGTTTTAAGGTGATATCTCTATTTTCCAACTCAGGTTTGTAAGTGATTAGTATGGAAAATATTTGTAAGCATTGATCCAAATGATTCAGTAACTGGGTCAGCTGTCTGAGAAACCACACGAGGGCTTTGACATTAGTTAAACCAATAACTCGTGCTTCTACTTCAGTTTTACCTTTTAAAAAAATCACAAAAACCGGAGCTTAAGTTATTGGTAATTTGACGATGCGTTATATAACTAAATCACTATTTACTTATTTATTTTTCACTTACGTCTTAATTTGATTATGAAAATAGGTACCAAATAAAATTTGATTGATAATGCATCCTATTTTTATTTTAGGAGTACTTATTCTCTTTTACCTACGTATGTTCTTATCCCGGAAATTAGATTTTACTCGGAAAATACAAAGAATCCGAAAAAGTAACTGCGTATAATTGTTTTCCGTATTAGTATAAGTATAGGAANTTCTATAACTAAATCCAATGTGCAAAGAAAAAAAAATGTATGTAAGGTTTGACTAACCTTCTTTCAATAGACACTTAATACCTGTCAATTACAGCGTTTAAAGAACATATTTAGTATAGAAGTAAAAGTTTTAAGGTGATATCTCTATTTTTCCAACTCAGGTCTGTAAGTGATTAGTATGGAAAATATTTGTAAGCATTGATCCAAATGATTCAGTAACTGGGTCAGCTGTCTGAGAAACCACACGAGGGCTTTGACATTAGTTAAACCAATAACTCGTGCTTCTACTTCAGTTTTACCTTTTAAAAAAAATCACAAAAACCGGAGCTTAAGTTATTGGTAATTTGACGATGCGTTATATAACTAAATCACTATTTACTTATTTATTTTTCACTTACGTCTTAATTTGATTATGAAAATAGGTACCAAATAAAATTTGATTGATAATGCATCCTATTTTTATTTTAGGAGTACTTATTCTCTTTTACCTACGTATGTTCTTATCCCGGAAATTAGATTTTACTCGGAAAATACAAAGAATCCGAAAAAGTAACTGCNATTTTTTTTTGCAAAAACCTTTATTTTGACACTGCAAATAACGTCCAGAAAGTAACTGCGTATAATTGTTTTCCGTATTAGTATAAGTATAGGAAATAGCGTGCAAAAAAATGCCTGACTAACATCAAGCTGGAATTTTGTGTATAAGTTGATCTTTTTTGTGCCATTTGAGAATATGTGGTGGAATAAGTTCGTCTTCGGGACACAGGACATAGCTTGGCAATAAGCATTTGAAAAAAGTCACTCTCTAATGCACTATGTCCGTTTCGCTGGTTTATCGACGAAGGAAGAGTTCAACTTGTGAGTGAAATTTAAGTCTAAATAAGTCAGTATTCTCAACAAAATCATCTTCAGCATCTACAAGTAGTACGCTTCTACAATTTTCTTTGCCATGGTGTCGGCTAAGTTCGTTTGCGGGACATAGCTTGGCAATAGGCATTTGAAAAGAACAAACCGGTAGAGAGCGGTAATGCCCCTCCCATTTTAATGAAAAATGGTGCTTTTCGTGGTCCTGAGTAAAACATTAGTTAGTAGACCAAAAATCAAGTTGGTAGTTTGTCACTGGATAGGTTTGTTAATTAAATTTAACTCCAAATCAAAGTGGTCACCTATCAAGTTACAAACTAACATTAGATTGAATTTCGGTCTACTAGAGGTCGATCAAGAAGTCATGGAAATCTGAGGAGTGCGCTAGTGTCGTCATGTACAGTCAGTTTTTAATAAAATAGACCACTGTCAAAAAACACATTGTTGTTCTTTAGTTATTAATCATTTTATTTGTTTAACTTCTATATTTTTTGCTACAGGCAACACTGTACCTGATAAGAAATCATTCCTACTATACGATAATATCTTTACATTATTATTTATTGATTATTCCTCTTTATTTCTGAGTTTGATTTGTTACTTTTGATTTCCAACCCCGTTAATTGTAACGACCTTTGTATTTGCTTCACCCCGTGGATTTGTGGATCGTACGAAAATCGTTTAGGATAGTTGTAACTATAACTCGTACTGCATAAAAACAAACAAAACAGGAAACCTGTTGTTCCGTTGAGATTCCTGTTGTTATTCGTGAGATTTGACATAACTGCGTATTTCATACAAACTAGAATAGCACCAGACTATACTGTCTTCGGCAATACTCGGAAGTTCCGACTTTTAACGAAGCTATGCTTTCAGTTTCTACCGTGTTCATGACTTCTTGGTCGACCTCTAACTAAGTTTATACTCAAATACATATTGCTAAGCTATCCCTATGCTATGTACTGCAGGCGAACTTAGAAAACCACATATTCTTTAAAGGCCCCAAATTATTAACTTATACACAAAATTCAAGCCTTGATGTTAGACATTTGTTTGGACGGTATCTCCTGGACTATATCGTTTGGGGTAAAATTGATATTAAGATTGATGGTGCCTAATCTAACGAATCATACGAATAGAGAAGGTCGCACGTTCACTCCTCAGTCGGATCATTATTTTCTAGTAGATAGAGAATCATTTTTAGTTTTACCATCGGTGTACTGCTTACACTGATTAAAAATTAAATTTATTCCACTTTATAAAATGTAAACTGACCCCAGGCAGGCTCGAACTCATAGTCTGCCAAACTTTAAACATTATCGATTATACGTGTACTAAATACAAATGACGAGAGATAGAGAGATTGCATCCAGTAAACTGTAGAATCAAGATTTAGTTACAATTGCTACATTTATTAATGGCTTCTATAACTAAATCCAATGTGCAAAGAAAAAAAAATGTATGTAAGGTTTGACTAACCTTCTTTCAATAGACACTTAATACCTGTCAATTACAGCTAGATATTAATCGACATTTTACTGAAAAAAAGAACGTAACGAATAAGGACATATCTGAAACGAGTTTACGGAATGTTGTTTTAAAATATTGCAACGGCAAGTAAAACGACAAGACAAGATGTGGACAGAAATAAATGCAGCATTCTTACATGGCTCATTATAAGTTCAGAACTTATTCCAGCAGAATTACATTAACAAATTGACCGAATACTCGCACTCTTTCAAATACGATCACAATATTACCATAGTTTTCCATTTATTACTTTGAGTTATCATTGTAACGTTTAATTATTAATTAATAATATAGATAGAAAATATGGATAAATTAAAGAATATATTCTTTTATGTAGATAGTACACTAAAACTCATATCATCAGCTTCAACAACTTCAATAAATTATACACTTTAATCAATTACAGCTAATTCGAAAAATATGTAAACAAATTATGTGTTTAAATGATGCATATTTATTTTTCTACTTTTATTTCATTGTTTTATTTTTTAGTTAAGGTACAAGGATTTTCAATTCTAAGCAAAGATTATAATCTCTTTATAAAATAATAATTATATTTGAATTTATCTTTATTATTATAATTATTGTACATAGTTGTTTATACTTAACTTTCTTTTTTTTTTTTTCTACACATACATATGTATATATGTGATGGTGGTATGTATCTTGGTGTGTAGGAGAGGGGGCAGCACCACCAAATTTAGAGCAATAATTCAATTAGGCTCCACGCATCAGAAAAGACGACAGGCTACAGACAGATATTTTTAAAAACAAAAATTTTTTGACCTTAAGAACATGGTTACATTGGATGGGAATTCGTAAGATTTTTTGAGCTCACACGAAGGCATAGAAGTAAAGTTGAATGCTCCTGTGTTTGTGTTGTGGCAGACCATTACAAACGTTATTTAATTAGAATTGTTATAATTATTAATTAATTAATCATTACTATTAATTAATTTTTGTAATAATATCACCTATAACTATGTTTATTAGATTGTTACAACAAATCAGAATTATGATGTATCGTTACGTGTTGTGAAAATTTTATTAAGCCAGTGGAAGAAAGGCGATGAATGTGATAATAATTTTTTCCTGGAGAAATCCATAAAAGAAATTTTAGAAGCTTTGCTTTAACAAATAGTCAAATAGCTTGTGTCATCCGAGTATATTCGCAAAACCTGATATCATTTATTTTAAGTACATCATAATTATAGAAAATTTCCCATTCTTGCTTCTTGTTTTAAAGTATGTCTAAACCCACTCACGTCTTTTACACCTTTCAACCACAATAATCTAGTGACAGGAGAGTAAAAAAATTAATACAATTCAATAAGATCCATACTTCTTTCTGTTTCAATGAAAACTGAATCCCCGCACGATTTCGCATTAACAGTTCCCACGCCATGCGTACGATTTCTTACGAATTTTATTCGTGCGGTTTCTCACGAATGAGTACGACCGAAATTGGGATACAATGAAACCTCGGCCTAAAACGTGTAAATGCATCAAAATTTCAATATAAAATTTTCATTCCATCACAATACTTTCTCTCTATAATATATACAAGCTATATGAGAAAGTAAAAAAGTGTTAAGGATTAATAAANATTTTATTTGTTTAACTTCTATATTTTTTGCTACAGGCAACACTGTACCTGATAAGAAATCATTCCTACTATACGATAATATCTTTACATTATTATTTATTGATTATTCCTCTTTATTTCTGAGTTTGATTTGTTACTTTTGATTTCCAACCCCGTTAATTGTAACGACCTTTGTATTTGCTTCACCCCGTGGATTTGTGGATCGTACGAAAATCGTTTAGGATAGTTGTAACTATAACTCGTACTGCATAAAAACAAACAAAACAGGAAACCTGTTGTTCCGTTGAGATTCCTGTTGTTATTCGTGAGATTTGACATAACTGCGTATTTCATACAAACTAGAATAGCACCAGACTATACTGTCTTCGGCAATACTCGGAAGTTCCGACTTTTAACGAAGCTATGCTTCCAGTTTCTACCGTGTTCATGACTTCTTGGTCGACCTCTAACTAAGTTTATACTCAAATACCTATTGCTAAGCTATCCCTATGCTATGTACTGCAGGCGAACTTAGAAAACCACATATTCTTTAAAGGCCCCAAATTATTAACTTATACACAAAATTCAAGCCTTGATGTTAGACATTTGTTTGGACGGTATCTCCTGGACTATATCGTTTGGGGTAAAATTGATATTAAGATTGATGGTGCCTAATCTAACGAATCATACGAATAGAGAAGGTCGCACGTTCACTCCTCAGTCGGGATCATTATTTTCTAGTAGATAGAGAATCATTTTTAGTTTTACCATCGGTGTACTGCTTACACTGATTAAAAATTAAATTTATTCCACTTTATAAAATGTAAACTGACCCCAGGCAGGCTCGAACTCATAGTCTGCCAAACTTTAAACATTATCGATTATACGTGTACTAAATACAAATGACGAGAGATAGAGAGATTGCATCCAGTAAACTGTAGAATCAAGATTTAGTTACAATTGCTACATTTATTAATGGCTTCTATAACTAAATCCAATGTGCAAAGAAAAAAAAATGTATGTAAGGTTTGACTAACCTTCTTTCAATAGACACTTAATACCTGTCAATTACAGCTAGATATTAATCGACATTTTACTGAAAAAAAGAACGTAACGAATAAGGACATATTTGAAACGAGTTTACGGAATGTTGTTTTAAAATATTGCAACGGCAAGTAAAACGACAAGACAAGATGTGGACAGAAATAAATGCAGCATTCTTACATGGCTCATTATAAGTTCAGAACTTATTCCAGCAGAATTACATTAACAAATTGTCCGAATACTCGCACTCTTTCAAATACGATCACAATATTACCATAGTTTTCCATTTATTACTTTGAGTTATCATTGTAACGTTTAATTATTAATTAATAATATAGATAGAAAATATGGATAAATTAAAGAACATATTCTTTTATGTAGATAGTACACTAAAACTCATATCATCAGCTTCAACAACTTCAATAAATTATACACTTTAATCAATTATAGCTAACCTTATCTGCTCACATTGTAAAACGCTCTCTTGGAAATGATCTTACAACAGTATTCCAAGTGCTAATTAAATCACAAAACGCCTAGTTTATATTGACTAGATTAAAGTAAGTTAAGAAACAATGAAGAGCTNTTGCCCCTAGTGGGTAATAGCATAAAAACAAACTTCCCTTGGCATGGTAGAGATCCCCCAAGTTTCATTAATTTATCTCTAACCGTTCAAAAGTTAAGAGGGGGGGGGGAGACTTTTGGACCACTCTGTATAATCTTACCGCTTCTCATATCTATTTTACCTAGACATGAGGTAAGTAATAATGAACTTAAAACTTTGATTCGCATTAATAACTTAAAAATATATTAAAATGCTATCTGTATATTTTTTCTTTCATAAATGTCTAGAATCTGTAAATAGGTTTGTTATTGTTGAACAGGTATCAGTGTTGCCCCTGTATACTATAAAATACTATCTAGAAACAACAAAATGTTCTAAATGGTAGAAGTTAAAGCCCAACAGAGAAGCTTAAATTAGTCTCATGGGAGAACCGCCACCTCTAAACCCGAGCCCCTTTAATCCGCCCATTAAAATTTTACTACAATTTAAAACCACTAGTACTAGGAAGGTCGCTTACATAAAGAACAGGGAAGGAGATAAATATTTCAAGGGTAGCCATTGGTGGATGTGGTAAATTCAAAGCAATCCAGGTGAAAATGTATACTTTGGCATTTGATTGGGTTACTTAAAAGTGATGCGGGTGTTCCTTGAATCGGGCTTTTCTGGAAATAAGAGAGATTAGTACTCAGAAGCGAACGCCGATCGAACTTTTCCATTTAGATAAGAGTGGGTATCTACAAGAAACACGCAGGTACGTAGGCTCTTAAAGGAGTCCAATCTAAGGCCTTTTTACCAGCAAAAAAGGTTGCAAAACATGAAAATGAAAAATTTAAAGAGGAAAGTTTTTGAATAATTTAAACTTGCGAAAACCCTTCGACTCTAAAACTTCTCTTGATACACTTAAGCACTTCAGAAGTCCAGCGATAACTTGTTGCCAATTCGGTGCAAATACAGTTTACATGATTATTTAATCAGTCTCTGAGTTGAGGTCGTTCATTAATTCTCTCTGTAACTTATTAATCGGTTCTTCACGTTAAGATTTGAAGAAATCATAAAATAGTCAGCCAATTTCCCCAGGTCCTATTATTGGGCGAAAGTCACAAGAGAATATAATAATGCAAACTCCCTGTCCCTGGAAATTAAAAGTGTGGTTGTTTAGATCTTTTTTGATTCCAAAAGAAGTCATATCTATTTTTGTTTCAATATTATTTTTATTTAATATGACCGTTTTATTAAATGAGCGCAAATATGACGGTTGAATTAATTTGGGACAATCTGTGGGTTAATTTCGACAATCCATAAAATTTTTTCGAAATCGGTCGAATACTACTTATAAGATAGAGGAGAAAAAAAATTGGGGCAGAAGGTTAAAATTCACAAGGAAATGTGTTGGCACCTCGCAGTGGGTTTGCCTTAATTACTATCTTGAACGAAATACACCTCTTCGAGTTCCACAAACAAGACTGAATTTTATTTGACATAAAACATTAATAAATAATATTGACACAAAGTGATTTTATAAACTTGAAACAAATTTACCCAACAAAATGGGCTTAGTAACCTATTTCTTGCTACATTCATTATGATTAGACGAATATTTTGTAAGATATAGCGGTTTGAACAATGATTATGGACAGATGGACAGACACGAGACTAATAATATTCCCTGATGTCTGAAACGGTTTTCTGTCCAAGAATTTTTGGAATTTGGGAACGTAAAAACCTTCCTTTGTTCAGAATGATAAAATTTTAATTTACTATTTCTTTTTACGGCTTCAATAACAGTTATTAAATATGGAAATAGAAGGTACTTCTTATGATAATATAAAATATAGAATTAAAAAGATGTTATGCGAAAAGGCTTTTACATTTTTATGATTATTTATCAATATCCTGGAAGATTATTGGATAAAAAAAGTCACTTAACTTAATAAACCCTTTACTCTTTATAATATCAACAATAAAACCTAGAAGGAGATACAAATGTATACGGGTAAAATAAGTTTAAGTTGAGGACTTCTAGTTAAACTACCTAGTATTTGTAGTTATTCTACCTACTAACTAGTTCTACTAGTTCTACCTAGAACCTAGTATTGTTAGTTAACTACCTAGTATTATCTAGTTATTCTACCTACTAACTAGTTCTACCTAGAACCTAGTATTGTTAGTTAACTACCTTATTTAGTTATTCTACCTAGTATGTAACGAACTTTTACTCGCGATTCGACAAACAACAAACAGCTTTAACAAAGGGGAAAAATGTCCTTTTGGACCACATGAAATGCACAGCAATAATCTGAAAGAGCTTATCAACTGACGTTAGACAGTCATCGACAGCTCACTGTCTAAACACACAAAAGCAGGAAACAGAACAATGTGTGTCAAGCATATAATGGAATCGATTTAAGCAAGACTTGGTTGAGAGAAGGTGTTCGCTTTGACCTGCTTGCGTCAGGTTTGAAGCACACAATCATCTTGTGAAAGCAAGACTTTCTCTATTATGTGAGTTACTATATTTATACTTGAACTTACTTAAACGACCTTTTGAAAAAGCGGTAAGAGGTAAGGAAAACTTATGAAAGGTCAAAGTTGAAAATGATGGAACATAGATAAGTCCTTCATTTTAATGTACCAGATGATAATTATAAGTCAACAATTATAATTTCAAATCTATAATTATTACTAGTTCAAAGTTAACATTTTTTTTACGATTGAGAAAAAATAATGTTTTGTTATTGTAGTCAATCAAAAAAAGGAAAAAAAAAGATTTCACTCAAATTTTCATTTTTAAGTTACCTAATCGATTTAATTGATTATTATCTATAGACTTAAGCGCCGGGATTCGAACCACGGGCCTCCTTTATACTACTATTATACCTTTATAGGTACTAATTGGGTACTTTATAGTTACAAGCGTTATTTCTCTGTCTAGTTCTAATATCGTAAATGTTGACTTCTAGACTTGTGGAAAAATTTGAAAGCTTAATGCGGGACTAGGTATCGTTATCGACAGAGGTAATTATTCTTCAGTGTAGCTTATACGGCTAGAGCGTCTTTACTGGAAATAAAGGAGCCCGTGGTTCGAATCCCGGCGCTGAAGTCTATTTTTCTCTCTCTGTCTCCCGTTGTAAATAGTAATTAATAATTATAATTTGATTTAAATTAAAATTTAAACTTTCCGTAGTATGAATACTACCAAAAACTTAAAAATTGATTTTAGGATTATCATCTATGGTTTGAAATACTAACGGTACACGGTAAAACATAACGGGATCATTTTTAAAAATATGATTATATTATTGACTATATTTTTTTAAAATACCTATTATACCATAAGAGCCTTCATGCTAGTCCTTCAGGCTCATGCTAAGTATTAGTGGCTATGTTTTCTATTACCATGTAGGCCTTGTAATAATTAAATGAAATGCCTAAATAGTTTTGTTTCCAAAGCCTTCTAGGATCAGAATCAGGACTATATTATACATAATTCATTTCGTTACTAAGAATATAATACTCTCTAAATCGTAGTTTGAAGTCTATCTATATTTAAAAAATAAATAGAAACTAAGTAAATTATAATAAATAACAATGCTAAAAATAAGATATCATAAATGAGAAAATAAACTAAAAGCTATATTATACATATATGTATAATTAAATTTTAGTCATGAGTCATATTATATACTTTATATTTAGAAATAAAATAAAGAATCTTACGTAAAAAGAGAAATTTCTGAATCATAGAAAAACGTGTGTTGGTCAGCGCTTAGAAAAAAAAATCAACCATATTTCCTCGTCATAAATTTAGTAGTATAGATTGTAATTGTTGATAAATTTTTATAATTTGAATAAAGTTCTTCAGTCATTTTAATGCAATTACGCCTGAAAAAAAAAATAAATAAAAAAATAATAATATAGATAAACTGTAAATATTTACACTGATAAAATCAAAGTAAAAAAGTACATAATAAATAATTAAATAATCATTGTGATTTAATTATTACATCATTACTTTAATAGTTAGAACAATAATTAATTATAAGTAAAAAATTATTATATAGGATTATAAGTACAGATTGTTATGATATAAAATTTACTATGATGATAAGTAAGAAAGAAGTCGGTACTATCATAAGAAGAATTCGGTAGGAAGTAGGCAATAGTTAACATAAGGCTGCGGTTAATATACGAGCTAACTTAATGGTTGTGGCTAAAATGTAAGTTAGCAAAGAACCACATAAATGAAGGTTAAAATAATAATTTCAAGATAAAAAGAACTTTTTATATACTACGTTTTTAAATGTTCTGTTGAATAATACTGAAATTATTAATATAATATATTTTTCATTGTTATGTAATATAATGTTAGTGAAAAAAATAGTTCCGAATTTAAATCTGGTTGTCAGACGTCACTTAATTAATTTATCTGTTTACTTTTCCTTTTTCGCTGCAATGTTTACCTCAAATAAAAAAAAAACAAATTTGACACCCGTCAAAATGAAGATTGCCAAAATAATTGGATGTGACAAAACAAATAAAATAACTTGCGGATTTTTTTCCGAACTAAATTTCCATACAGCAAACTTGCTGAAAACGAATTAAATTCTGCTGAAAAATGACTAAAAGTTATAAATAATGCATTGTCATCGTGTTCTGAGCTGTTCTGAAAGTTTCAAATGTCTAGGTACTCGGGAAGTTAGTTAAAAATCTATTGCAATATTTGTACTGGACAAACAAACAAACAAGAAAGGAGAAAGCAAGTTAATTAAAACGTAATAATAAAAACAGAGGGATGAATGATAACACGGATTAGGTTCAAATGTAGAATAGAATATAATACAATTTAGGTTTGAATATAAATAAATTTAATAAATATTCAAAATGGCTATGAAATCCTCAAAAATGATCAAATTTCGATAGCGCGATCCAATTTATATGTGCTTTTAGTTCACACAAAGGACCCGTAGTGTAGGTAGTTTAACAAATCATACTGGTTTGTTATTAAGCATAATTGGCCCAGCTGATTCAAGATGACGCAAGTTAAAAGTATGATTTGTAGGTATATAATTAATTTTAGCCGTCTAAACGTTATGAAACTACACCAAAAATCTTGTGTATCTACTCATATAGGAACTTATATATGTCTTATATGTGACATAGGAACTTGGTACGCCGATTTCGGTTGGCAAAAACCCAAGTTGTGTGTAGAGGTTAAGGAGCCAACTTTGAGACAAACTTAGTTATTCTGGTTATTACATAAGGTTGAAACTTGGTTCGCTGAACCGAGATTGGTAAATTAGGATCCTATATGAGTATTGGGCGCTTAACTCAAACTATTTCCAAGACAATAATTTTTAAGATTTTTTTTTTAGGGGGAGGGGATTTTTCAATAAACAAAAATGTGACGGATGAAAAACTCCTTAAAAATACACCTTAAAAACAACATACGTAGGAAAGGGCCTCGATTATGCCTATGAACCCTGGAAAATTAAGCTCACAATATACTAAAAATATGTAACATGTATGTAAACCCAAGTATGTAACATGTAACAGCAAAGGTATAGTCACAAGCTGTTGTTATTTCCAACTTTTTTAAGACCTACAAAATATTACCTCTTTTAGCGGACAAAGTTGATTAGAAAAATCTTATTAATGAGTAAATAAGACAGACAGGTACAAATACTTCCTGCCACTGGGATTCGAAACATGTACTCCTGGAATTCTAAACCACGTCTGTCTTAAATGGTATAAGTTGTAATTTTTTTATTAAATTATTAACTTGAAATAAGAACCAATGCTGCGATTATACTGCATCAACAAAGGATCTAAGAAGCACTCACGTGAATTTATTTCATATTTTGAAAATACAGGTACAAATACTTCCTGCCACTGGGATTCGAAACATGTACTCCTGGAATTCTAAACCACGTCTGTCTTAAATGGTATAAGTTGTAATTTTTTTATTAAATTATTAACTTGAAATAAGAACCAATGCTGCGATTATACTGCATCAACAAAGGATCTAAGAAGCACTCACGTGAATTTATTTCATATTTTGAAAATAAAGTGTCACACTATTCCTGGAACCTGAAACAAAATATATATA
>KZ651247.1:529240-541400 GCA_001010745.2 Gerris buenoi
CAAATATATGTTATCCTTAATTTATTCATTTTATTTTTTATTTTCATAAATATCTCTGAAACCAGATAGGTATTTCCCGGGGAAACGACAGTATGGTTAGTTTCAGTATAATTGGACAATATTATAGTTCTTTAAAATCTAAAGTGATTTTATAATATCTTCTTTCACTAAAAGCATTAATTTCATTAAACAAAAAAAATGAAAAATCTGTGCTTTGTAGGTCCAGTTTCCAGCCGAAAATGCATTAGTTTAAGAAAGAAACAGTCCTGTTACAAACCATATGTATACTACCTTTTTTACTATCTTCTTTCCCGGTATTATTTATTTACTATATTCCTTTGAATAACTGCGGTTATTGTATTTTTATAAAGTGTCTTCCTTTGAATAACTGCGGTTATTGTATTTTTATAATAGTGTCTTCCTTTGAATAACTGCAGTTATTGTATTTTGATACTAGTATTTAAATAACTGCGGTTATTGTATTTTGATACTAGTATCTTCCTTTGAATAACTGCAGTTATTGTATTTTGATACTAGTATCTTCCTTTAAATAACTGCGGTTATTGTATTTTTATAATAGTATCTTCCTTTGAATAACTGCAGTTATTGTATTTTGATACTAGTATCTTCCTTTGAATAACTGCAGTCACCTTTTTTTCACTATCTTCTTTTGAATAGCTGCAGTAATTTTATTTGTATACTATCTTCCTTTAAATAACTGTATTCATTTGATTTGTATACAAATTATCTTCCTTTGAGTAACTTCATTCATTTTATTTGTATACGATACTCCTTTAAATAACTGCAATCATTTTATTTTTATATTTAGAATCTTCCTTTGAATAACTGCTGTCATTTTATTTGTATCTTATCTTCCCATAAATAACTGAAAGCATTTTATATTTATACTATCCCCTTATGACAAACTGTGGTATCTTTGATCATCCTAATAATTAAGTTATTTGAGATACTTCTAATAAATTTACTTGATATCTATCTACATTAATCGAGCCTCAGAACTGAAAGGAATAGAATCAACCTAAACTTGATACAACGTATGCAATAAAACAAAAAAGTTATTTGAATTTTGGAAAGATCGAAGGATAACACACTTTATGATGTATAAATAGAACGAAAAACTACTAAATATATCAACTTTGATCTAAAATAAGCTTAGGTATTTGTAGTGCTGCATAAGATATATCAATTCTATTCGGGGTCTATTCTCTAGCCTAGTTCCAAGGCAGTATTGATTGTTTGCTGAGATGGCCGCATTTGATTTTTTTAACTCAATGCTCTCACGCGATTTAATTCCAAAAGGTTTTTTTAAAGAGATTATTGTTCTAGAGTTCGTCATTTAAAGGGGGAGAAATATTTCCTTTGAATGAAGTAAAAAAAGGAATAGCTGTCTTAAACAATTTTCTTAGCCAAGGTTTTCTCATTCTATATAATATACCCACTTAAAATGCCTTTATAAAAAATATATGCATATGATTTTACTTGAAGATAATTTTAATTTAAGATAAAACTATTCAGATCTTCAATTTTTATTATGGTTGGTAAAATCAAAGAAACCCTGATAGTTTCGTTCCTGAGTCTGTCTGTATGTTTGTCTGTCACTTTGTATGGTTTCAAAAATTTTTGAATCAAAGGAGATAAGAACATGAAACTTTGCAATATTAAAGATCGTTTTGAGGAAAAATAGAGCGAACTAAAAATTATCAACTGTTTATCCAAAATGGCGGATAATTCATACCATGATTTTTTATTATTTTTTTAAATTTTGAGTGGGGGTATCAAATGAAAGGTATTAAAGAGCAGATTAAAAAAATATACAATATGTACTTGTGGAAAGTGGTTATTTTTTCATGCAATTTTGTCAAAGAGCATCAACATTTTTCGTGCCCCCTCCCCTTAAAACTATAATTTTTGCTGTTACTAAAAATACGAAAAATGTGCGGTTTGCTGGGTGACAGAAAAATATGAATAGCAATTTTATCTGATTAAGGGAGAATCCAAAATGGCGGATAATTCCTGTCACGAGTTTTTTTTTTTTTTTTTTAATTATGAGGGATTCCAATAAAATCATTAAAGAGTAGAATACAAAAATATATTACACTTGTGGAAAGTGGTTAATTTTTTATGCCATTTTGTCAAAAAAACATAATTTTATGTGCCCCCCCCCCACTCCTCACCCTTTAGTAACTAATTTCATGTACCCAATACCAACGAAACCCATTTTATGTGAGACTTCAAACCATTTTATCAACCAATGCATTTAGTTAATCAATTTATAAAATGCCTAAATTAATTTCCAAGGTGAACTATTTCATTAAATGGCATTATATGTTCGGTAGAGTTGTAAATTACGAAGTGGAATAGAACATAAACAACACGAAGATTTGGTTTTTAAAGAGCTATTAAAAAAAAGCAGCATACCACATCCGGCTTCCATTTCTTTTGCTCACATTCGACGAAAACACAATGAAAAATGCAAAAACTTGCCCAAGACCTGTTGAGTACGAGTCTATGTCAGATGAGCTTCTTTAACCTCCCGACCAAGAGCCTTTGCCAAGTAATATCACTTTAGGGTTATTCTCACATTCGGCTTCGGGGGCAAACCTCCACAAATCCCTGACTCCTTCATATTTAATAGCCTTCTACTTACAGTTCATCCCCTTATCTCTTATCTCATCCGTTTAATTGCCTTTTGAATGAACAAGAGCAAATTCGTTGCAGATGTTACTTCTCCTATGTTCTTCTACTTCTGCCATATCTTATGTTCACAATTTATTAAAACGGTGTTTCAAACCTATATTTTATCAAAATAACAAAGTTTTCAATAGCGTTGAAGAAACATTAAATTGGCTAAATGTTCTACTTCAATTTCAAGATGATAAATTTTTGGTCTTTTAATTTTAAGTTCAATATTATTGCTACTATTATTATTAATATATATAATATTATTAACTTGCTATATAACCAAATAACGTTTTCTCAATTAATGTTTATATTTAAACAATTGATAGCTCACGGCAGTTCTAATCCAACCTTCTTCAGATAATCTGATCATTATAGCGTGACTTTAAAAGTGCAAGTGGCTATAATCATCAGAATTTCTAAAAAAGTCTGCATTAGATCAGCCGAAACAGGTTAGTTGTTCAATACACATTCTGGGTGAAGTCGTTGTTTGCGGTTATTGAACTATACACCTCTATTATGACATGTCGACAATCACAGAATGAAAAAAATAAAATAAAATACAGTTGAGGATAATTCTATGTTTGTTTCTATGTTCTAAGGAGAAGTTTTTTTTATGATTAATTTTGACGAAATGTTCAATTATAATTAAATGTACTAATGAAAACTAGAAAACTAATAAATAGAAAACACTGGGTTAATTAATGGCTAAAAGTATTAAAATAATGCATTGTCATCGTGTTCTATTCTAAAAGTTTCAAATGTCTAGCTACTCGGGAAGTTAGTTAAAAAACAATTGCAAGATTTGTATAGGACCAAAAAACAAACAAACAATAAAGCAAGCTAATAAAAAATATAGAACCGTACCCGTATTTATTCGCATATATGAGCATTTTTCTCACATACAATTATTATTATTATTCTTCTTTTTTTTTTTTTTTTTTTTTTTTTTTTTTTTTTTTTTTTTCTTGTTCTCTATTTTTTTTTTTTTTTTTTTTTTTTTTTTTTTTTTTTTTTTTTTTTTTTTTTTTTTTTTTTTTAGTCCCGTTCAACAGCTCAATGGGTCATTACAGGACGGGGGGGTTATCCGACCACTTTACTCATCTACTCGATAAGATCATCAGTGTGAAACATGTCTGACCCCTCCGGGATTCGAACTCACGTCGGGGTTTGGACCTTGGTTTCAGAGCTAGGGCGGTAACCACTCAGCCACGCCGCCGGCCCCCTGTAATTACAATTATTATTTATTTACAATTATTATTATTTCTAAAAAAATAACGTTTTTTGGAAACATGGAATTCTAGAAATATTCATAACAGAGTAGGAGGCTAGAACATTAAAAACTTTCTTTACAATCTCCATCTTAAGAATTGCATTAGAAATTAAGAGGTAAACAAGAAACCAAAATATCAAGATGTCAAGATGTGTTCTGAAGTCTTATTGAGAAATGAAAAGGTTTGTTCTTCAGAAATATACGGAGGTGGTTTTTCTGACACTTTGAGGAGAATGAGGCTGGACTCAAAGGAACTGTTATTTTCCTGAGGGTCTTTGATTAAAGAGCTTTGGAGTTGATAGGAAATAGAAAAAGGCTTGGTTCTTCCCTAAACTTTCAGAACAAGCCTGAGATATATATATATATANTAAAGGGCACTATGTGCCAAATTGTAAATTTTTCGGGAGAGCTATTTTAATGATTTTTTTTACACATTTTTTTTTTTAAATTTTGTACTTTTATTTTTTACTAAGTGGAGTGGGTATAGGGCACTATCTGGACATAGTGCTGACTTATTCTTAATTCTCTGGAGGTAAACAGCTACATGTCCATATAGTGCTCTTTACCTTTCCAGCATGTTGGTTCATAGTGCCTTTTCCAGCTGGCTAAAGTGCCCTTTACCTCCGATATAAATATTAGGGTGGGCCTTCATCATAGGGGTGAAAAAAGTATTGAAATTTTGTGCTCACAACCTTTAACTTGGTGCGAATGCATGAAAAAATAACTTTTGCAAAGTTTCAGGTCAATTGGAAAATTTTAAGTGATGCCGCTAAAAAAATTGTATATAAAAAAATCAATGAAATAGCGTGTTAAATATTTATGTTAAAACATTAAATATTGCTTATATGATTAAAATAATTACGAAATTCACACGAAATAAAACAACTTTTTTCCCCCAATTTTCACTATTTTGCTATATATGTATATCTCTAAATATTTTATCTCTTTACTTATTGACTTACTTTTGAGTTATATTAGTTAATAAAAGTTGGTATATCATTTATGTAAATAATAAAACAACACAGATAATATTGATAAGATAATTACACTATTATTTAACAATTTTAAGCCATCGAATTACATGAAACTTTCAAGAACTACACATTTATACTATCTTCAACTTAAAACCTCTATATATTTCAAATACATATGAACAGTGTAATTTTTGCCTGACATTTGCGGCATTTCGATCCATTGAAATGTCGCAAATGTCAGTTTGATTGAGGCTTTCGAAATGTCTAGCCCAATCCATTGCTATATTAATAAATTATTAACATTTTTAATCATAGAAGATAGAAAGCATATAACTATGATTTTTTCATAGTTGATTTTATAACTATGATTTTTTCATAACTTGATTTTTTTTTTAGGGATAATATTTGGATTTACTCTATAATTCTCCTGTGTTTGGATTATTAAACACAACATAATTGCAAAGTATGTAGGGTACTGTGGGAGATCAGGCGAATATACAGTCGGACAAGCGCAAAGCGCAGGAACAAATACTTCTTTGTAATATACAGATTAGAATTGCAAAAGATTTAATAAACATACAGAAATTATGTACTAACTTACACTTATCTTATAACTTATCGATGCAAAATTAAAATGCATCAATCAGGTATGCATGACACACATATTAATTCTATTGCGATACTATACGACTGCTGAGACAAGGTCACCAAGAAACTAGATAAAGAAACCACTTCAAGGTCAGCTTTCTATGAGCGAGTTCATGATATAAAATAGACTGCCAATTGGTGTAGCACATAGCTTCCTCGCATCCTATCCACGTACTTTATTGATTTTATGATTTTATGCTTTTACAAGCCATTATTGTTTAATTTGGTTTAATCTGTCAAAATTGGTTTGATTTTTTACACGAATTAAAGTATAAATATAACAAAAGTTAAAAAGCGCAGACGATTCAAATTAATCTGGGGCTATCTGCGGGAACTACTTTTGATAGACTATAAAAGTTTCATTCAAATAAGATAAGTAATGTTGAAGCTAAGGGTGTAAATAAATGTATGTTTGTGCGCATGTAGAAGAGAAACACATAGGCCCAGACGGTGAAACTTATATGGGCCCAACAATGGGTTCATTAGGACCTACCACACAAATTTAATTAAAATTGGGCGTGTAGTTTTTAAGATATTGCAAAAATTGAACGACAGACCGACAGACAGACACGGAACCAAAAATGTTCCCTGATGTCTGAAACGGATTTCTGCGGATTCTGTGTGTGAAACCTAAAACTTTTTCGTTCTTCAGAACGATCACATGGCTTCCGTTACCTTCGGTAAGCTCAGAAGCAACAATTGGCATTAGTTGAGTTTTAGGACATACAATTTTATAACCGAATTCAGCACAGAGCGCAGTTGACCGCGTCAAAAACTATTTGTTTTACTATATATGTTATAACTTTACGCTTCACTTAAGTATATATTTACTATGTTAATTTTTATATTAACATAATCGCATTTTTTATAATAATAATGCATAAAGAGATAGGATAATAAAAATGATTAAATAATGGCTATCTTCCTGCAAATAATTCTTATAAATAAACAATTGTTCTCATAAAAAAAAGAAAAAAATGAGCTAGGTTTTACAACAGTTGGTTGATTGGACCGGATTCATTCCAAGAATGGTCTAATATTACGAGTCTAAGGAGATAACTAAGACACGCCTACGCATATCCTAACCATACCAAGACTTCCCTTTCCTTATTAGAGAATAATAACTCCTTGCTGGATCTACGGCATAAACATAACCTAGATTTCACATGGCCTTAGTAGTCTAGAGTAATTTGAACACGGGCTCAATCCACCCTGATTATCATTTCCTAACATTCCGATAGAGTTCCAGAATACCCTAGCACTCTAGCATAACAAGTTAGAAATTCTGTCTTGTGCTAATCAAAGGTAATACCATCATAGAATAATAACTAGTAGAACAAAGGCTAAAATAGAATAATTAAACAGCAATTCTTCAATTAGTATTTTTGATATAAACACAGCTTCCAAACCTAGTAAATACAACGGAAGAATTGTGATAATTTTAAGGAATTTAATTTTGTGATCGAAAGAAATTTACCTATGTGATCGTTTTGAAGAAGGAAAATATTTTGTCTTCGATTTCAAAAGTTCCAAGGCAGAAATATGTTTAAGACATCTGGAAACATTTTTATGTCTCTATCAGTCTATCTGTCGGTCTGTCGCTTAATGTTTGCGAACCGATATATCATTAAAACTATACGTCCAATTTTAATAAAATTTGTATGTTAGGTCATAATTACCTGTAGTCAGGGTGCCCATAGGCAAAAAAGTCAATTATACATACTCTTTCCAAACCTCTTTGCATGGCTTGTTTATGCCAAGTCTGACAACGTTTTCCTCTGTGATTTTATTTGGTTTTGGGGCATTTTATTTGAACCCTATAACTTTGACGAGTCAGACTGGAAAATCAGAAAAAGTTCTGCTTCAGGCAATATTAATATGTTGAGTTATAGGGTTCAAATAATGTATCTTGAGAAAATCAGCTTGTTTTTAATAATTAAACAATCTTAATCAATATTAATTACTAGTAATTAATGATTAATTACCAGATAATTTTCTCAAGATATTATTTGAACCCTATAACTTTTTACTAGAGTCACACATAGCTTCCTCGCATCCTATTTCGTAACCTCAGTTTCATTAAAATGGCACAAGTAGTTTTTTTAATTGACCGGAAGACTTATACAGAAAGACATGAGACAAAAAAGATTTCTGTCTTGGAAATTTTGAATATGGAGACAAAGTATTTCATTTTTTAGAACTATCACAATGCTTCTGTTACCTTGAGTAAGCTTGTAGTAAGAAAGGAGGAAAATTATATAATAATTAGTGAAGTTATGTGTCACATTCAGACTATTTTATCTTACATTATAGAAACCATCTGTTTTGGTCTGTCTGCTGATATTTGTAGTTGAGTAGATCAAAACAGTCAAGAACGCGATTTTGTCGAACCCACTAATGTTGAAAAAACCAATAAGAAAACTTAACTAGTAGATTGTAAAAACACTGATAACTTATTTAATTATTAATCTTAATTAGAGAAGATATCATAATGACCTTTTTTAAAAAATGTTGTGGAAATAACCTCAAAAAAATAATATTTAATCTGTCAATTAATAAATCTAAGACAAATTATTATTCAGTTGGTGCTGATCAGCGTAAAAAATTGAAAAGCTCTATAGAAACTTATTTCATTGTGATTTATTAATGAAAAAGATACAACCAAGTTTTTTTTCTTATCCCATAGATATATTTTTATAAATCTTTCTTTTTGAAGTAAGAAAAAAAATGTATTGTTTAAAAAATGTCTTTTTTAAAATGAAAATTTCGATTGGTTTGTATAGGTTTAGGAAGCGGCGAGTTGAAATGTAAAGGGGCTGTGAATTTTCCCAAGGGGCATTCCCCCATCAGGTTGTCTCCCCTGTTTATTGTTCGCCCCCTCAGGCTTTGAAAATTAACTGAGTCCAGGTTCCGCTTTGTCTTAATCATTCTGTTTATCTTGAGGGTGTTTATCACTGGTCGATATTATCACAAGCCTTATTTACACAGGCTGTTTCTCAAGTTTTACTGCTTCATCCCTACCAGATTATGACATTCACTTGTATATATACTTCATNAAAAAAATTGTCAATAATCGAATCGGTTACATTTTGAATTTGAAACAGTGAGGGAAAGATTTATCATTTTCGAAATGATATTTTATAAACCCAAAAATATTTTATTATACATCTGTGAAAACTTTTTTTTTTGTTAAAGTGTTAAATATATAGAAACCTAACATCTCGATAAGCCAAGTTAAATTGAAGACCCGATATATTATTTATATATTAGTGCGGCAACTCACAGTATCGATTGCCAGGGTATAATTCCTGCGGACTCATTCAATTTATTGATCAATCGCCTCCCGTAACCAATATTGGTAGAATGAATATATAACCACATATATTTGTATATTAATATATTTAATCACTTAGAGCATTGAAACCAAGATATTTTGGTTTGCGGATTTCGGTGCCAAATTTAGCATTCACCTCTAACCACTTGACAATACCAATATTAAATTATCTATAATAAGCACTCCTCTGAATGTCCGGTTATATAAACTATAGCAGGGCAGGATTTAGAGTATATGCGGGCCACTAGACGGATGATGCGGTGCGGGCCCCCCTCCTATCACCCTCGACTAAAATTAAAGGTAAATGTAACGGGGAACCTAAAATTAGGGTGTGGGGGGCCTTCCTCCGTGAAAATTTTAAGAAATTAAGACACAAATCTTTTTTTAATCTCTCCTGGCGCCATGGCACTCGTCAAAAGAAACTGATATTAAGCCAAATTATAAAACAGACCAGTATACGAAGCTATTACGTTTTTGGGGTGTAGCGCCTCCAAGATTTACGTAAAAAGATTTCTCAGCGAGAGAACCTATAGAGACTAAGAGGAACATAACTCACCTTCCACTAATTTCCTTTTTAATTTCTCATTTAAAAAGAAAAAGTTCCTAGTGTGATGGCACGAAAATTTGATTTTGAAATTTGTATTGATTTATACGTTTTCAGATTCCCTGAGTCCAAAAATGTGGTTTTTAAAAAAGTCTGTCAATGATCTGAGCAAACGCCTGAAGAATTTGACATATATGGTCAGAAAAATCATACCCCGAGGTGAAATCGAAAAATGAATTTTAACCCCAAATTTGGGGGCGCTATCCCCCAAAACTACCCTAAAAAAAAAAATTTCTTCATAACGGTTCCGACGATTTTGATTATAAAATTAAAAAAATTAGTCCTTTTAAATACAAATCTAACGATATAAGCTGTTTTCCCGGGAAAAATCTAGTTACTGAGAAAATAGCTGTTAACGCTGACGGAGAGAGGCGGGTTCGATTCCTCGCCAGGGAGAAGTTATTTTTATGATAAATTTTAATTAAATGTTCAATAATAATTAAATTTAACTACAAAAACATAAAACCGAATAAATGGCACTGTGTTTTCAAAATTAATTTGAACTCGTATATGAAAAAAAATGTTGTTTGAATTTTATAGGACCGATTTCTTTAACTCTATTCCTTCGACATTTTGGCACTAACAATGGATTTGTGAAGGCTGAAGGACATTTTGGCACTGACAATGGACTTATGAAGGCTGAAGACTAAAATTACCTTTATNAGAATAATTAAACAGCAATTCTTCAATTAGTATTTTTGATATAAACACAGCTTCCAAACCTAGTAAATACAACGGAAGAATTGTGATAATTTTAAGGAATTTAATTTTGTGATCGAAAGAAATTTACCTATGTGATCGTTTTGAAGAACGAAAATATTTTGTCTTCGATTTCAAAAGTTCCAAGGCAGAAATATGTTTAAGACATCTGGAAACATTTTTATGTCTCTATCAGTCTATCTGTCGGTCTGTCGCTTAATGTTTGCGAACCGATATATCATTAAAACTATACGTCCAATTTTAATAAAATTTGTATGTTAGGTCATAATTACCTGTAGTCAGGGTGCCCATAGGCAAAAAAGTCAATTATACATACTCTTTCCAAACCTCTTTGCATGGCTTGTTTATGCCAAGTCTGACAACGTTTTCCTCTGTGATTTTATTTGGTTTTGGGGCATTTTATTTGAACCCTATAACTTTGACGAGTCAGACTGGAAAATCAGAAAAAGTTCTGCTTCAGGCAATATTAATATGTTGAGTTATAGGGTTCAAATAATGTATCTTGAGAAAATCAGCTTGTTTTTAATAATTAAACAATCTTAATCAATATTAATTACTAGTAATTAATGATTAATTACCAGATAATTTTCTCAAGATATTATTTGAACCCTATAACTTTTTACTAGAGTCACACATAGCTTCCTCGCATCCTATTTCGTAACCTCAGTTTCATTAAAATGGCACAAGTAGTTTTTTTAATTGACCGGAAGACTTATACAGAAAGACATGAGACAAAAAAGATTTCTGTCTTGGAAATTTTGAATATGGAGACAAAGTATTTCATTTTTTAGAACTATCACAATGCTTCTGTTACCTTGAGTAAGCTTGTAGTAAGAAAGGAGGAAAATTATATAATAATTAGTGAAGTTATGTGTCACATTCAGACTATTTTATCTTACATTATAGAAACCATCTGTTTTGGTCTGTCTGCTGATATTTGTAGTTGAGTAGATCAAAACAGTCAAGAACGCGATTTTGTCGAACCCACTAATGTTGAAAAAACCAATAAGAAAACTTAACTAGTAGATTGTAAAAACACTGATAACTTATTTAATTATTAATCTTAATTAGAGAAGATATCATAATGACCTTTTTTAAAAAATGTTGTGGAAATAACCTCAAAAAAATAATATTTAATCTGTCAATTAATAAATCTAAGAAAAATTATTATTCAGTTGGTGCTGATCAGCGTAAAAAATTGAAAAGCTCTATAGAAACTTATTTCATTGTGATTTATTAATGAAAAAGATACAACCAAGTTTTTTTTTTCTTATCCCATAGATATATTTTTATAAATCTTTCTTTTTGAAGTAAGAAAAAAAATGTATTGTTTAAAAAATGTCTTTTTTAAAATGAAAATTTCGATTGGTTTGTATAGGTTTAGGAAGCGGCGAGTTGAAATGTAAAGGGGCTGTGAATTTTCCCAAGGGGCATTCCCCCATCAGGTTGTCTCCCCTGTTTATTGTTCGCCCCCTCAGGCTTTGAAAATTAACTGAGTCCAGGTTCCGCTTTGTCTTAATCATTCTGTTTATCTTGAGGGTGTTTATCACTGGTCGATATTATCACAAGCCTTATTTACACAGGCTGTTTCTCAAGTTTTACTGCTTCATCCCTACCAGATTATGACATTCACTTGTATATATACTTCATCAGGATTCTAATTAAAAAAATTCTTTTTGAAATGGGAAAATAAATTATTGTTAAGATTAAAGGGAAAACTAAGATTGTAAAATTTATTAAAATAATTATTAACTGATTCTTTTTTTAACACTTTCCAAGCAAACGGAGACACTGCTGATGAAATCTGATTAAATATCTTAATTTTTCGAGTAGAATTAAATTACGAATACAAGCACTTGATGGCGAAAAATCAATATAATACAATATATATATATATATATATATAT
>KZ651247.1:543189-553789 GCA_001010745.2 Gerris buenoi
TTTTTTTCAACAAAAATAAACATTCTATGCAATTCACTTACCTTGACTTACATCATTCAAATAAACTCCAAATATACACAAGACTAAGGTATTAACGCTAGAAACCTTTCAAAAACAGGCGCTGAAGCCATAGACATATTTAGCACAAGCTTCTAAAGGCACATTGTATGTCCATACCACGAGCACTTCTTTACATTTTTCGAGTCCATAGTAATGTTATTATAGCCAAGAAGAAAAAACACAGGTAAATGTTTTTTGTTTTTTTTTCTTAATAGCCGAAAATTCTAACAATTCGTATCCGTTAGCAAAGAAAAATATCTCACATATTCTCATGACCATTGTAATAATATGTTATATAAGAGTTTATAATGTTATTTTTTTTGAGGAATGAAGTATTCCTCGGATGCTAGATGGTTAAAAATCAGGAGGGATATTTATATATTAGAAATATTGAAAGAGGTGAAAATGTCGAAGGTCGTGTTAATATTGAAGCTTGAAAAGCTGAGGGATTAGGCGTCCTTCTACCTTTAATATTAAAGGTGTGAAAATATACTTCCCGGATTCATTGCACAATCCCTGAAGTCTCTAAACAAAATCACAAAATATGTTAAAGATTTGACATGGGTTAATCGTATGAGAATACTAAAATAAAATAAAATAAATAATAAAAATTAGTTTGGTTAAAAGTTATCAAAGTGCTATCGCATTCTGTTGTAACAAATTCAAAACACGAACATTGCCCAACAAAATAATGTACGTTTTACATCGAACATAATCAGTACCCAGGACCCAGTAATTTTAACCTAGTGTTGATGTCAATGTGTCTTAAAACGGAAGTACCTTATATTCATGTATATGTAGGTTAAAAAAAATTGTCAATAATCGAATCGGTTACATTTTGAATTTGAAACAGTGAGGGAAAGATTTATCATTTTCGAAATGATATTTTATAAACCCAAAAATATTTTATTATACATCTGTGAAAACTTTTTTTTTTGTTAAAGTGTTAAATATATAGAAACCTAACATCTCGATAAGCCAAGTTAAATTGAAGACCCGATATATTATTTATATATTAGTGCGGCAACTCACAGTATCGATTGCCAGGGTATAATTCCTGCGGACTCATTCAATTTATTGATCAATCGCCTCCCGTAACCAATATTGGTAGAATGAATATACAACCACATATATTTGTATATTAATATATTTAATCACTTAGAGCATTGAAACCAAGATATTTTGGTTTGCGGATTTCGGTGCCAAATTTAGCATTCACCTCTAACCACTTGACAATACCAATATTAAATTATCTATAATAAGCACTCCTCTGAATGTCCGGTAATATAAACTATAGAAGGGCAGGATTTAGAGTATATGCGGGCCACTAGACGGATGATGCGGTGCGGGCCCCCCTCCTATCACCCTCGACTAAAATTAAAGGTAAATGTAACGGGGAACCTAAAATTGGGGTGTGGGGGGTCTTCCTCCGTGAAAATTTTAAGAAATTAAGACACAAATCTTTTTTTAATCTCTCCTGGCGCCATGGCACTCGTCAAAAGAAACTGATATTAAGCCAAATTATAAAACAGACCAGTATACGAAGCTATTACGTTTTTGGGGTGTAGCGCCTATAAATTTGAAGTTAAAATTCATTAATATGATTTTTCTTAACATGTATGCCAAATTTCGTCAAAATCGGCCCAGTAGTTTAGGTTCCACATTTGTATATACAGACTATAGATAACAGAAAGACATTTTTTAAAAAACTACTTTTGGGAACTCCGTGGACCCTCAAACGAAAATAAATCCATCACAATTCCAAAATCGATTTTTCGTGCCATCACAATACTTTTTTTTTTATATGAGAAAATAAAAAGGAAATAGATAGAAAAAAAAGGAATCAATATGAAAATTTTCATTAATGGGTGCAGGTGTTTTGTCATGACCTTTATGAATATAAGTAGGATTAGTATTTAATTTTCTATATTACCGATGTTAATGGAAGCAATCTAAAAAATTTAAAAAAAATGTCACATATGCCAAAATCCGGTCCTCTACCATAATGTATTAAATATTCAATATGCCAGATGTAGTATTAATTTATGCATGAAGTCATGCAATATAAGGATTCATGCTTTCTTTCAACTTTATTTCACATTATGAAGATATATTTATAAATAAAATATATTATTAAATTATTTAAAATTCACGAGACAGTTGATAAAAAAACTATTTCAACGACACAAGTGAAAATGATTTAATGATAGATAAATGAGATAGTGAGAGATATGGACTGCTATATTTCGAACCATAATCTAAACCGATTAAAATTAAAACCTCAACTAATTAAAAGAAAATGAAATAATTCTATTAAAAGAGGGTGGAACAATATCTAAAAACGCATGAATTTATTTCCCCTTCTTTGTTTTTCGTAATGAAAAATAATTTATTTATAAGATTGAAGGCGTTCTTAAGGGCTGGATCTAACACCTACCACTTCTTCATCTTCTCCCTTCCTTTAAAGATAACATTTAAATGCATAATAAATAACGGAGATACACCTCTAACAAATGCAATGGATACTAAACAGCGGGTTACAAGTGTGACAACGTATCAAGAAAATAATGGGAAAAGAGAGGTCCTTCAGAACAGAAGGACTGTGTAGGGAAGTGTGATGTAAGGGGGAATGTTGGAAACCATGGTTGCCAGGGAGAGTGCAAGAGTGACATGAATATCTAATGCTAGACTTGCCACTCTCTTCCCTCATACCCTTCCAACTTTTCCTCTCCTCCCCGTCATACTTTATGGAGATCTACTGGGTCTTTCTGTCCATATTTCCCCTACTTCTCATACTGCAGTCGTTCAGTTCAGCGTTCTTATGTGTTCCTCCGAGTTTTCTTCGAGCCTGTCTCTTGAAAGTATAAAGAAAAATACCTTGAAGATAAAAACAATAGGAAAAATACCCACTTGGGATCCTCCTACTTTCTCCCATGTTGTACTTCCCTAACCTTTATAAGTGGTACAGAAGGAAAAAGGCGTATAATAAATTTGCCTCTATCAAATGGGTTTCCATTTCATTTGGAAAAGAGAAACATTCATTGCCATATTTTACCGTTCAAAAATCAATTTGGGCCATAAAAGTGAGGATAGATAAGAAATGCTGGACCTCATAAAAATTTAATGTTTAGTAATCGTATTTAAATCATCGAATCCTATAGTTTTGAATTGGGGTTTCCATAAACCCTTCAACCAATAATAATTGGTTGAAGGGTTTATATAACGGGCCGGATGAAGTAGCCTACACTCAGCTCTCGGAATTCAGAATGAAAGAGAGAATCTGGATAAGCACTATTCATTTCAGTCAAAGAAACTTCAATAAGAACTGTGTTGGTCTTATTTAATGTTTAAAATGGAATTTGATTATGGAGCACTTATAACTTTATATTGTTTATGTTCATTTGCTAACTAACTTCTTTTGTGGAGCGGTGTACCGGATGAAAACATCTCTCGAGCCGTAGCGTGGAGACTCCTGGTTTAAAAGGAGTAAACAAGTGGTTAGCGTACTTGAAACCGAAGTTGAAACACATTGGCGTGGGTTGGAATCCCAGAAGAAAGATGTTTCACATGGTTGATCATTGAAGTGTAGGTATCTACGCCAAATACTAAGCAGAGACAAAAAAATGGTGGAAGTGTCTTCTTTTAAATAAACTGGAGTTTTGTGTCATGAGATTACTCCTCGAGAATGCATTTAAAGAAAGAGCTTGTCAGAAACTAGGGAATATTATGCTAATATTAAAACAATTAAGAGCAGACTTATTGGAATAAGGACTGAGCTAAAAGTGTATAAGACCATGGCATGGCCTGTTGTCTCATATAGATGTGAGATATGGACAATTTCCGCAACTGATGAGAAAGAACTATGTTGAACTCCAATAGACGTATCCTAAGAAGGATCTATTAAGGGGCCTGGATGGTTCGGAGGCGAGAGCGCTTGCCTTGCGATAAGGCAAGTTAATCAGCCTCGAGCAGGGTCAGAAGATAAAAGGGTAACAGCTTCTGACCACAGCTCTGGGTTCGATTCTCGGACCGGGCCCCCGCTCAATGTCCACCCATTGTTTAAACAATTGGGAAGCTCCTCGAAAGAGTGGCACCACCAGGTTTCGGCCTGGAAACCATGATGATGACACTCTTGGTTGTAATACAACTAGGAAGGGAGTCATGGTTAACGACCATATCTTTACACGAGTGTGTGAAAATTTCGGTCCCCAACCCGAGTTTGTTCTATGGGCCCAGGTGTTCTATGGGCTTCAGGTGTAAAAGCCCCTCCGGAAAAAAGAAGGATCTATGGACCTATGAAAGAGGTTGATGATACAAAGCAACTGAAAGATATAAAGGATCATTAACGGAAGAACTCGCATCAACAGGCAAGGCATAGTGCGCTTCACGTTGCAGAGATTTAGGTGGTTTCGACATCTAGTTAGAATGACAAAGTGGATTAGAAAAACAGACAATGAAAGGGAAACTCTACAACTGTCGTGAAAAAATGATTGAAGTGATAAAGATGGATGGACGGAATAGATAAAATTGTTGATGGAGAACGCGAGAGCCGTTGATATAGAGATGAATGGAAGAAGGTCGATTTAAAGGCCAAAGCCGACACCAGGCTCCAGGCTGTAGTGCCAGATAATTAAGTAAGATTAGACAAAGTCTTCCTCAGTCCTTTCAGTATTAACACAATACTGATTTGATTAGGACGTTTTTGTGTTTTAAGCAAAATTAAATTTGTGCTGATGGCTGAAACAAAATTGCTGTCTCAATTCTCAGTGGGGGACACAATTTTTTTTATTGAGTATTATATGTACTCTGAGGGACGAAATTAATATGAGACCATTTGAGGGCTACTTTTAACAAACCGTACAAATTTCTTCGAAATTTGATAAGAACTTTTAAAGATATTGGTGTTAATGAAAAAAACNGACAATAGTAATAGTAATCACTTTTTGGAGATTTCTAGTTTTTAGTTACCATGGCATGTTATACATCAATTTAAAGGTCTTGAAGTGTAGAAAAAGAATATGCAACTGTAACACCTGATAATATTAACTAAGTTGTACAGAAACCGGCGATTATCGCCTCACGTACTTACGTGAAGCGCGCCTTACATGATAATATATTTCTACATGAGAAAGTAAAAGAAAAAAAAACCTAAAAATGCTTAAAATATATCATACCATATTGATAATTACGTTTATGTTATGTTTATGTTAATATTATGTTATTTAATATAATATACAAAATAAATTAAGACCAATGATCAAATATTCCTTTATATTGAAGTGGAAAGACAAGACCAATATTTTCTTTTCAGCAGAGTTAGGTCTTGGTTTAGTGGAGAGACACCGAACAGAATAATACAACACTTAGTCCGGCCTCAAGCACAACAAACAAAGATACGCAAAACAAAACCACAGATCCGACTAAATCCTTTCAAATCCATTCATCTCTGAGCCTTTACTAAACCAATTCCTACGTATTTCATGCTCTATTCACTTTTTATCGTATTCTCTTTTATTCAATAGACCAAATGAAATGTGAAATGTGTTCTTNCTCAGTGGGGGACACAATTTTTTTTATTGAGTATTATATGTACTCTGAGGGACGAAATTAATATGAGACCATTTGAGGGCTACTTTTAACAAACCGTACAAATTTCTTCGAAATTTGATAAGAACTTTTAAAGATATTGGTGTTAATGAAAAACACATTAATATAGGACCAACAATGGGCTAATTATGACCAATCCAATTTAATTACCATCCAAATTTTAAGGCTAATTTTACCTACCATCCAAATTTAACTAAAATTTTAGGCGTAGAATTGGAGGAATATATATGGAGGTTCGAATAAAAGTTAACGGACAAACCGACAGACAAACATGACACTAAAATGTTCCCAGACATTTGGAACGGGTTTATTAGGGTTTATCCCCTAGGAATTTTTAAAATTGGAGACCTTAAACAATTTCGTTCTTAAGAATGATTATAATACTTCCGCTACTTCAATAATAGGTATTGAAGAAAAAAGAAATACGAAGCAAATCATAAACTCTAAAGAAGTGAATTGAAGATGTAGAAATCTCTTTCATGGACAAGTATTTTGAGAATTAAAAAAAAAATATCTGACTTATATTATAATTCATTTAAGTCTTACTGATAGCTTAATAAGACTTGAAAGAAGAATAAGGAGAAGAAGAAAAAACAATAAAAAAAAGTAAAAAATAATTATAGAAAAAAAGAATTTTAGTTTTCACAAAACCCACTTCTGTTTTTCCAATTTCTATAGCAGCTAGAAATAAGTGAATTTTCTACTTAAATTATAAATAAAAAGCTTGTTTTGTTTAAGCTTACTTTTTAACTAGTTCTTTAAGTTTTTCTAAGATAAGCAGTACGTACTTATTGAGACCGACTTAGTGGTTAAAAAGCTTAGTGAACTAGCTTTTCCTTTCAAAAGCTTTAAAATTACTAACACCAGTATTTTTTATTGAACATTTTAATCTAACAAAAAATAAATAAATAAAAACAAATAGTAATTTAATCTTATTAGTATAGTTTAAAGTAATCAAAAATTGTAATTTCATTTTAATCCACTTCCATTAACAAATAACAATTAGAAGTTTTTATTTAATGTGCAATGATTTGATGTATGTACGTATGTATAATGCTCGGGTCAAATCTTGTAACTGAATGTTAAAGCACTTATCCTAAATCGATTGAACTGAAATTTTGCATACACGTTTAGTTTGGATGACAATGCATGGTTAATTAAATGACGTCGTTCTAACTCCAATATGGAGGGAAGCCCAAGAGGGTGGACTAGTTTGGAGAAAGAAAGTGTTTGGTGAGAAGAACACGAATAAAAGCTTTGTATTCAAAAAAATATATATATTTTTTTTTCAATCATCTTATTTTTATTCTAAAGGGTTTTTAAAAAATGGTTTGCTTTTTTATTTCCAAAAATTTCGTCAATCAAACTACGTCATCCAGAGAGGTGATATAATAGAAGGTTGTTCCTATTGTACCGTAATTTACATCGTCCAACTCAGGGTTCGGGAAATGTTTAGAACAGGTTTTATGCGCATGCGCTTACTTTGAATTGTTATAAAATCATCTGGTAGGAAAAGTTTTTTGACTCTTCTAACGAAGGAATCCCTTCCTGTTAAGATTAATATCACTAATGTCCTACAAACCGGTACTTGGATTTGGCTGATGATTGTTTAGACCATACGATAAATAATTTATAAACAATCCATGGTTAGGTTGGACAGTCCTAAGTCGGACTAAAACGTCTTTTATCCTCTGCGCAAGCCCATAACGATCCTGCTGACAGTTCTGAGCAAGGTTGGATCAAACGTTCAGACAATTAACTACCAATTACCATAAATATTTGCGAGTGGTAAAAGAAATCTAAATATTTACCACAAGAGTGTTTTTCTGACATTAAGGAGCTACCGGGATCCAATGGTTTTTCTCTTTAGACCTTCACCCACATACACACATCATATATATATATATATATATATATATATATATAAAAGCACATATATGTATAAAAGAAATGTCCGTCTATGTTGTAAGTCAACTTTTAAATATCAAGAAAATGTCATAGCTAGCTTGTAACTACAGGGTTTTAAATATTCGATACGTATTACAAATAGTGAAAGTTCGTTCTTATACTCTCGTAAAGATTTAAGCCATCTTAAAAAAATACTATATTTTATATTAAATTAATGCGTAATTATTTACTAAACAGTCGGAACAAAGTTCAATTGACAAGAAGTTCCATATTAAATATATTATAAGTTTACCTAAAGACATCTAGATAATCAAATTATTAAAATTTAAAGAAATAATTAAAAATAAAGAAAATTTAATCATAACGTTAATATATTTCTCTTCTTTTTTTTCTGTGGCATAATTTTAAGGGTGATCCAATATTATAACAAATAATAATTATTGCTAAATGTACCTATGCAGAAATTGATTTAAAATACAATAACTAAAGTACTTTTAGTTAAAAATGTGCACTATTTCAGAATAATTGATAATATCAGTAATAAAATAATAATAATAAAAAAAATGAATTATACAAATAAAGCGTGAGTGTTAATATCTAGATACCAATGGTCTCTGTTATTATTTAAAGCTAATATACAAAAAGATAAAATCATATTTAATTATTTATGGTTACAATTTATGTTTATACAATATTATTAAAATATCATGTTCCTATTTTAGAATTAATTTTATTAAAAAGAAAAACAATTAGTAAATTGACATGATGACAAAAAATTGCTATAATTAAAGAATAATAATTTTGTAAAAATTAAGTAAAGAAAACAAGGAAAATTCGTAAAGTGGATTGACTTGAAGTATTTGTTTGCGTGTCCAGCAGTAATCCCGGGAGTAATAAATTCTTATCTACATCTGTTTAGAGCCAGAGAGAGAAAACTAGTTCATTCGAAAGAGAAAAGAACAACGGATATTAACAGACTAACAAGGCCACGTGCAGAAGAGAGAAATATTAGTAGAGAGGAAATGCTATAAAGATACTTTCTAGTAACTAACTTTCAACATAAAGATAAAAATCAACATAAAATGGATTCTGGCTAGTCAGTTACTACCTTTTTATGAAATTGACTGTTACTGTATTGATCGATTTATTGATTCGGTCGTTAGAGAGAATTAGAATTTAAAAAAATGCCGCTGGAGATGGTAAGAGGAGGATAGAGGTAAAACAAGTCGGTAGATATGGATACAGAAGAATAAAGTAAAGCATGTCGGTAGAGATGGATACAAAAGAATAAAGGTAAAACATGACGGTAGAGATGGATACAGAAGAATAAAGGTAAAACAAGTCGGTAGATATGGATACAGAAGAATAAAGGTAAAACATGTCGGTAGAGATGGTTACAAAAGAAACCACAGATAGCTTTGATTCTTTTGCTTCCGAGCTTACCGAAGGTAACAGAAGCTATATGTGATCGTTCTGAAGAACGAATAAGTTATAGTTCTCTTCAACATGCGCACAAACATACATTAATTTACAGCTTTAGCTTCAAAAGTACCTATTTGATCTGATTTAAACTTATACAGTTTACTGAAAGTAATCCGCAGATATCCTCAATTTAACATGAACCGTTTGTGCTCTTTTACTTTTGCTAAATTGATACTTTGATTTTTTTTTTTTTTTTTTTTTTTTTTTTTTTTTTTTTTTTTTTTTTTTTTTTTTTTTTTNTAAAGGGTACGTCGAGCTGATTACAAATATATATAATTCTTTAGTTATAACTTTGATAGGGCGAGCGTAGGCACGTTTGAAGTGGGTCTGAAACGTGTCCCCCCTCCCCTCTATCTTGCTTATGTAAGTGCAAAAAATCTGAAAATATTCCTGAACATTCTTCGAGCAAAAATAAAGATATAGTTATGGTCTTTTCGATGTATTTATATGGCTGTTTTTCGGTTCAATGGCAAAAAAATACTTCATCAGAAGTTTGTTTATGTGTTTTGAGAATATCAGACCCATAGGATAATTCAAAGTAAGCTTTTTAGTATTTTAAAAAAACACCATCCATAGGGTACTACTTAAACTATACAGTGTTGCCTACGGACCCTCGCTGTGAATGCTGACTAGCACACACTTGACCTATTTTTTTACATTAATGTAATAAAATAAACAATTTTGACACGTTAAAAATCGGGGGAAACAAACAAATTAGACAATAATGGTTTTTAAAAATATAAAACCAATAAAGTACGTGATAGAATGTGAGGAAGCTACGTGCCACACCATTTGGCCACGTAATACAATATTAATTACATTTTTACTTTTAGTTTACTAATATTTACCTATTTCATTTTAAAACCACACGTAACTTTAATTATTTTATTTATAAACTTTAAAATTAATTAATGTATATTTTGTATAATGAGTATAGGGTAAATACATAATGTCTTACGACGAAATAAACTGCAGTACAAGTATATATTTCACTTAAAAGCAGTAGCATGTTGCTCTAAAGGTTTTCTGGAATAAAGGTAAGACAAGGAAATACAATATAAAAATCCTCCCCCTTCACATAGTAAATCCTTTTTTAAAATTAATAGCTAACGACGGTCGTTCTCAGGAAAAAATCCTAGGGATCTTTGCGATGGGTAGGGAGGTTAGAGTAGGGTTTTTTTTGTGAAACGGTTATAACAATCGAGGGATTTTATCGAAAAATCAATTTGCTGTTGTTGAGAGGGATTCAGAAACTGTGATGTAATTATACAAGGGGGAGGTTATAGTCTTCAACCCTCTTTAAGGGTTTCCCCTAAAACATAACCTTGCTGGCAAGGTAAACATAAATCCGCCTGCCTTGTTCAAGGCATCTCTAGGCTGTTTCGCGTCTACGTGCGCTCCAAGCATATCCCCCCCCCCCTTTTCACGTTACGCCCCTGTTTATCAACGCCTTTTTGCTCTTTCAACTTCCACGAGAAAATAACTGATGTTTGGAAAGTGTTGGGATAAAATATAGCTTCTCCGGTATTTTTTTTTTTTTTTT
>KZ651247.1:561826-574944 GCA_001010745.2 Gerris buenoi
TAAAATTAGACATTCGACATTCAGATTTCAGATATCACTAATTTTCTGTAACGTAGAGAAAATAAACTCTTCAGTTACGGAACCAAGGTCTTGGATTTATTTCTTAAAGTACAGACATTTAAGGACGCTGTGACAGCAGCGACAATACTGTATATTAACTTAACAGTACAGAATTAAAATGTTAGTTAATATTTTAAAGTTCATATGTTAAAGTTACTATTAATCTTTTAATTCTATTATTATTCTATTATAATAATAGAATAATTCTATATTATTCTATTATTTTATAAATTTAATTAAAAATTGACTCAAACATACTTTCTCAAATACGATTTCATAATTACTTAGCCCAGTATTTTTCATTTATTAATTTTCGTAGGTATACTTAATTATTATTGAACAACATATTATATCAACATCTATCCCAATGAAGTAGAAAAAATCAGTATACATTTGTCTTATTATTATAGTAGATGGATATTAAGGTGTGTAATTATAAAACATTAATCCATTTTGATTACCATTTGGTCAGGTAGGAGCTCTGATACAATTTTTTTTTATAAAATTTAGAAATTATATAGAGACCTCTATCGGCGAAATATAATACTACAATATGAATACAAGTGAAAACCAAACTACCTCCTATTATATTCTAACTTCCTGAGATGATATTATAGAGCGTTACATTTTGCATGTCGTTTTTGTGTGATGGGAATTGCTTCTGTCCCCTAGAGCTAAAACGTATCCGTGCTAAAAAGGTTTTTTTAAGGGCAATCATTTTTTAAAAAGATTTTTCTTTCTCGATTTCGTCTGGGGTATGATGTTAATTATTTGTGTTTCATCAAAATCGGCACAGTAGTTTGGGCTCCCACGTTTGCTCAGAGAACAGACGACAATCGAACTTTTTTTTGGACCCCATATATATATTACGTATATGGCAAAATGCTCAACCAGAATATCTGTCATTTTTAGCAAGAGTCCAGTAAAATTTAGTAGAAACCTGTTGTTTTCCCCATAAAAATTGTCTATGATACACATCACGAGTCTAACAAAGTTTAATACAACCTTCATCACAAGCTAGTTTATTAGAATGTAGTTAACGACTTTTTGTATAAATATAATATACTCTTTAGACTTTTGAGGGTAAGATTAAAAGAAAATAAAGGTGGGTTAGGTAAAGGTTATCTACTCAAGATAAAATATAAAAGCGATAAAAAATGTTTATTTGTACAGCCTTCATCTTGTCCCTTAAAGTTGTCAAACAAAATTGTGTACGCGAGCAACATACATGATTTTACCACAATATTGACAATGTCATAAGTTAGTGTTGACAATAGATAATAAATATAGATGTTGTTACTTATATGATAAACAAACAAACCGGCTTTTCATTAGATTTTCTTGTTAATGATATATTTGAGTTAATGATAATGATGATTTGGTTCTTGTTAATGATATTAGTTATTCTTTTGGTTAATTAAAGACATGACGGTTGGTAAATTGCCAACTAGCTATAGCTATTTAAATTATAATTAATTGTTAAGTATTTATGGTCTTAATTTTTAAAGCTAAGGAATTATTTTAAGTTTTGAATTCCTGTCAATGGTTTATTGCTAATCGAAAATGCTAAAACGTGGTATCATAATTCTGCTAGTGCTGGCAAAACAAAATCTGGAATTAGGATAATAAATTAGGTTCCCTGTTCGCTCTCGGTTAATCTGTGTCATAAAATCAATGGACCTCGATGTGCATGATGAATTGATGGCCTTAAAGTAATGGATTGACGCCATAGTATGACCTTTAGCACCGTGCCAACGGTGCTTCAACATTGATTATGGTCATTCTATTACATCAAAAAAGTGCTCTATTCAAAACTAAACCCATAAACAAACTGGCTTTGGCCTTTTTAACCGTATGAAGAAAAACTCAAAAATATATTCCTTGAAAACAAAAACAGTTTATTGGAAGTTGGACATAAGCTGACATCAAATCTTAAGCTTTCATTTACGAACCTATTGACAAATAAAGAACATAGAGGATAGGAAACGACCTTTTCATGTATCGGACTTTTGCACACGGCAGTGCTATAAATATATCAGAGAAATTTCGGGTCACGCATGTATCGATTAACTATAAAACACACAGTCAGCTGAATTAGTAGCCCTAATAAACATTTATAGCTCATTAATCAAAAGAATGTATTTGTCAGGCGTGTTTTCAACATAAAACACCACATTGGTTCCATAAAGCCGGCCATACACGTTACAATATACCTTAAAGGCAAACCTGTACACCTGAACCTCAAAGCAGGAAGGGGTAGAGGGAGCAATTCGATTTGAAAAGTGGTTCATTATACTCCCCCCTATACTAACACTTTCAAGCGATCTCAATCCGAACTAAAGTGATCACGTGGTCGCTGTTCCTTGTCTTATTGGTCTATTTCTTGCCTTTCTGTCCCCACAGACGGTTGACAACAAATCCTTATCAGTAACATTTATTTGATACCCCACTCAAAGAAGATTGCTATTGGTTATCTAGGAACTGTTAAACGTTTATTAACGTTTAACAGACGTTACTGCCTTTAGATAATTAATAAGGGTTATAACAACGGCCATAATGGACCTCTTTTTGAGACCCAGATTCTATAGTATTGTTCCTTCTACCCCTTCCTTGCCCTGAGGACACACCGGTTTTAGAGCTGAACCGAAGCGTGTGTTCCATCATAATTGTGCAGTTATGTCATAATTTGACAGCACACACGCTCCGGTTTACCTGTGAAAGTAACCTGAACTGTGCAGGCCTACCAGTACTGTGCAGGCTTACCTGTACTGTGCAGGCTTACCTGTACTGTGCAGGCTTACCTGTACTGTGCAGGCTTACCTGTACTGTGCAGGCTTACCTGTACTGTGCAGGCTTACCTGTACTGTGCAGGCTTACCTGTACTGTGCAGGCTTACCTGTACTGTGCAGGCTTACCTGTACTGTGCAGGCTTACCTGTACTGTGCAGGCTTACCTGTACTGTGCAGGCTTACCTGTACTGTGCAGGCTTACCTGTACTGTGCAGGCTTACCTGTACTGTGCAGGCTTACCTGTACTGTGCAGGCTTACCTGTACTGTGCAGGCTTACCTGTACTGTGCAGGCTTACCTGTACTGTGCAGGCTTACCTGTACTGTGCAGGCTTACCTGTACTGTGCAGGCTTACCTGTACTGTGCAGGCTTACCTGTACTGTGCAGGCTTACCTGTACTGTGCAGGCTTACCTGTACTGTGCAGGCTTACCTGTACTGTGCAGGCTTACCTGTACTGTGCAGGCTTACCTGTACTGTGCAGGCTTACCTGTACTGTGCAGGCTTACCTGTACTGTGCAGGCTTACCTGTACTGTGCAGGCTTACCTGTACTGTGCAGGCTTACCTGTACTGTGCAGGCTTACCTGTACTGTGCAGGCTTACCTGTACTGTGCAGGCTTACCTGTACTGTGCAGGCTTACCTGTACTGTGCAGGCTTACCTGTACTGTGCAGGCTTACCTGTACTGTGCAGGCTTACCTGTACTGTGCAGGCTTACCTGTACTGTGCAGGCTTACCTGTACTGTGCAGGCTTACCTGTACTGTGCAGGCTTACCTGTACTGTGCAGGCTTACCTGTACTGTGCAGGCTTACCTGTACTGTGCAGGCTTACCTGTACTGTGCAGGCTTACCTGTACTGTGCAGGCTTACCTGTACTGTGCAGGCTTACCTGTACTGTGCAGGCTTACCTGTACTGTGCAGGCTTACCTGTACTGTGCAGGCTTACCTGTCATGCATCGATGTATACCGCAACGTGCATGGCCTGCTTAATAGATGTGTACCAAACCTACATTGTGGTTTCTCTAGTGAATTAATGCTATAAACATGGCAATAAGTACATAAAAAGAGCTGGTGAGCATCAAGGAAAGCACTTATCGTTGTAAATTCTCCTTTATAGAATTGTGCAAATACTACAGGCACTGTTTGTTTACATAGTTACAAAAGCATTCTGAGTACCTTTTTACTTTCCAGAAATTACCACCGACATGGATGTACAAACAACTACTTAAGATGACTTCAAAGAGTCTGGTAATGAGAAGCATTTAAGAATTAGGCCCCTCACTAGTCCTTGAGTTTGAGAGGGGAGTGAAATATGCAAACTCCACATCTACAACCATCCCCCTTCTTGCAGCAATTAATGTCAACTTGAATCATACTGTCTAGTTCTCCTTACTAATAAGCAGTAACTGACGATGTCGGGATCAGGTTATTTATGTCAAATTAGTAATTAGGTACCATCTTTGGGAAGTGTATTTGCCTTTTAAGTTTTCAAATGATTTATTTCTTTAAAGTTGACTTATTTAAAATGATAAAGATTATATATTGGTTTACCATACATAATCAATATAAGAGATTTTCATTTTATCCTTACAAACTATGTGTGGCTTATATATAACATTTCTTTTTAAAAATTATAAAAAAACTGATTTAAAAAAAAAAAAAAACCCTTAACAATTCATCTTGATTTGTTAAGATAACGCGGGATACGAAGGAAAACGCAATTTTTAAAGACACGTGATACAAAGATAATTAGTACAAAAATTAAACTGTAACTACATATTTGCACTCAAGGGCGTCTTCATATTTAATTTAGCACCTCGCTTGACGCAATTCCGATAAATTTTTAACCTCGTGTTTTTGAGGAATGATTTATAGGAATTTTCAATATTTTCCTGCGCTTGGGTTATTACCGATAAAGTAAACAAAATTTCAAATTATTACGACGGGAACTTTCGTAATGGTGCGTTAACGACAGATTGACAAACCCAGGTAATCATAAGTGTCCTCGGTTTTGCGTATGGAGCCTAAAACGAATACAACAATTTAATCCATATTATACGGAGGAAATAATAAAAACGGACCCTAAAAACGAATATAACAATTAAATGCATATTATACAAAGGTAATCCCTAAAAACAATACAAAAGTAAAATGCATAGTATGCGAAAGGGTGTATTTTATTATGTTAAGTTATTTTGTCAAACAACCTTGACAACTAATTAAATGCAATGTAATGCGGAAGGGTATCTGTTAATCATTTATTGCAGTTATTTTGTCAAACTACCTTGACAACTAATTAAATGCAATGTAATGCGGAAGGGTATCTGTTAATCATTTATTGCAGTTATTTTGTCAAACAACCTTGACAACTAATTAAATGCAATGTAATGCGGAAGGGTATATGTTAATCATTTATCGCAGTTATTCTGTCAAACAACCTTGACAACTAAAGTTCATTAAGAGTAATGGGAAAGAGGGAAATTAGGTTCTAATGTTAGAGAACAAACATCTGACTAATGGTCAAAATCAGTTGTTAATTCCTCGTTATAACCACCTCTCTGCTTCCCCGAACATTTTCTACCTCTTCTTTTCCTATCAGCCGAGAGTTTGACGTTATGTGTTGAGTGATTGGCAGGGAGTGGGAGGTAAAGCGATTAGAAACCCTGGAAAACGATGGCAGCCAATTCTGGAAAATGGGGCTAAGGGGCATTCTAGGCACTACTACCTCCCTGAACCAGGGGGGAAAATTTTCCCCTGCCGAATTCTAGGGATGAGTTGGAAGGGAATGTTTTCGAGCCAAATAGTAGCTCTGTAGGGGGGCTCCGTGGGTCGATTCTGACGGGGAGGGGGCAACTAGTGACGTCATCAGCCCCCCAACCCCCCGACCAGGAAACCTCTAGTATTACCTTCCTATACCAAGTCTCCATAACCAGTTTTTTCTTCCATTCCACATTTTCGCAATTTTTTCTATTTTGTTCGTTTTCCTTACCTTAGTTTGCATTTCATTATAAATTGTTAATTTTTTTCTGTCTTTCCTAAGGTTTCTCGCCGAGAATTACTTATACACACACACACACCTATATATATATATATTTGTGTATAAATGTAAAATATATTATTCATTACTTCCTTAACCTTTGTGATGGGAGTTCTAGGGGTTTTGAGAAGGGGAAACGGAGAATATTATGCATATAAAAGCAGGGGGGACCAAAATTAGACGAGAACGAGATACGAAAGACACTTGTAACGGCCAAGGCCAAAAGTGGGAGGTAACAAAAAGCCCGAGTAATGATAAGCCACGACCGTGGTTGATTAGGATTAAGCCTTTATCTCTACTTGGTTCTTCCACCCTTCTTACTTCCCCTTATTTTCTTGAGATGAGAGTTGCCTCAGGTGACTCTCTTGTCTCACTTGACTTTTTTCACTGGTTAAGGACAGATGAAGATAAGCTGGAAATATTTAAGTTTTCTCCTTTGTCATTTTCGAATCATTATTTTTTGACAAAGCTTTAAAAAAAAAAGGAAGACAAACGCAACGTAATAAACGTCCTGCCATTTTGCATTTTGTCAACAATATAACACAGATACCGAAAAATGATTTCATCACAAGTATTTAGTTCACAAAGAATATAGAATGCATTATTGCCACCGCTAAGAGAAATCCATAATTAAAGAAGGCGGTATTGACACTTGGACCAACTTAAGCATGAAGAATTGAAGGCTGGCAGATGGCAGGATTAGCAATAGAATGAATGGATCAATTTCTGCATGTGAATGACTTGAACAAAGACGCCAGGAAAGCTGTACTTTCAAAAAGAGTGTTGTAGAGGTCTGCAGCCGACCAACTAGACAATAAAGTTCAAAAAAGAGACAGTTTAAGTTTTGAGCACATGCTCAATAGGTTTTAATAAAACCACTGTAGTATAAAACTCTTTAAGAACAAGGACAACAATTTACAGACCCTTCAAAAGTGAGAACCTTTCAAAGGTTTTGCTTTTCAGGGCATTCGAGTCAGTACTATTCTGTCTCGTCTAATAAGAAGTAGCTCTAAACCACGATATGGTAAATGAAAATTTACAATCTCAGCATTTTTTTATTTATCTAATAAATTAATTATATCATTTAAACTAATTATTCTCTTTAAGGAATATTAATATCAAAAATAGGTAATTTATTTTTTTTAAAAGGAGTATTAGCCGTAAAGATTAACTTAATAATAAATAACTTAATAATATATAAACTTTAATAATAATTTTATAGTAATTTCTATCAAATAAATTTCTTTAACCTAGAAAGTGTATAACATTTTTTTTTTCTTTTAACTTAAAAAAGTTTATATTATTTTTAATTATCCTTCTTTGAAATTGATTTTACTCAGGTGAATCAATTATGAATATTTAATTTTATACGTCGTTAAGAAGAATGCAGGCCAATAACATAATTTAGGTAAATTATTAGTTATTGTAAGATGTTGTGTATTATTAGATATTTAACATTTAAAGTCTTTAACAGTGTAACAGTTTCAGGTTGAATTTTTTTTCGCTTTTCAACAAAATCAGATTTACTTTCATTAATATCTCGGAAACTAGATTTTTTCCAGGAGATTATTCCCGTCTGTTATCGTCTGATTTGTATTTAAAATCGACAATATTTTAGATTTTTTTAAAATCAATCGTCCAAACAATTTTAGAGAATTTTTTTATGAGTTTTTATGGGTAGCGTACTTATAGATAGAGCTAAAATTCATTTCTTGATTTCGTCTTCTAAACTAGTTTGCAAATGTTCATTAAAATCGGCCCAGTAGTTTCGGTCAGTTAGTTGCCCAGACTACAAAGACACATTTTTTAAAATCACTTTTTTGGACTTTTGGAAAAAGTGTAAAAACGGATCCATCAAAATCAAATTGTCGCGCCATCACAATTCTTTCTCTTCATATGTATATGTACTAGTATATATGATTTACTATGATTTACTTAAGTAAATTTTATTCAACATTATATTAATGGCAATGTTGCCACAGCATTCTGCTGATTTGATCATGTATATGCTATATATACATATATAGTATTACTTTTTAATGTATTTTGTAGTTGTTAGATCAATAAATGGCTTATTTATTTATTTATTAATGGCAATAAAGTATATTGAATTTTTCTTATTTCTCTTTGGTTCGCAACGTGACAAATAAATAAATACAAATTACCTGCTATTAATTTCAAATTCACTTCCGTTTTAGGGCGAGGCGAGAAAGCAAACTACATATTAAGGCTTTTATTACGAGGTTACTTTTTCCCCTCTTAAGTGCTGCATAGCGTGATGCGTGTTCTTAACAACTAACTTACTTTTTAACCCACAAAAAAAAAAGTGATATTACACACTACCGCTTCCTTATCGACTTCAAATGAAGGAACGACAGAAAAAGAAAAAGTATATAAACAAATGTTAACACTTTTCAGATGTGTTAACGATAATGTTATTATACGTGTCGAAATATATTATTCATAATAATTAGTAGGTGCTTAATGTGAAAATAACGACCCAGCTTTTTTTTTAAATGAATAAATAATTTTAAAGCTATAATCTGTAATTATTACATACTTATTTACTTATAAATACACACACACATATTATTAAGAGCAATCCATAATTAAAGAAGGCGGTATTGACACTTGGACCAACTTAAGCATGAAGAATTGAAGGCTGGCAGATGGCAGGATTAGCAATAGAATGAATGGATCAATTTCTGCATGTGAATGACTTGAACAAAGACGCCAGGAAAGCTGTACTTTNTCGTCCGATGACTGATGACTTTGAAATTTGCCATGTATATGTCTTGTTCTTGCCACACATGTTAAAAATATAGCGACTTAAAAAAAATAATTTTTTAAAAACAATAGGGTAAAAAAACTTAAGGGTTAAATTTTTAAAAAAAATGTTTCGACTACGTGAGGGGTATCATACGTCGAGCTGATTACAAAAAATATATAATTCTGGAACAATCTTCGACCAAAAGTAAATATACCACTTTTTGGAAATTTCGAAAAAATAATTATATTATTTTTTATTGACAAAAGACGTTTTTTTTATAATTATGGTCTTTTCGATGTATTTATACGGCTGTTTTTCGGTTTAATGGCACAAAAATACTTCATCAGAAGTTTATTTGTGTGTTTTGAGAATATCAAACCCATCCCGTAGGATAATAGTTCAAAGTAAGCTTTTTACCATTTTAAAAAACACCATCAATAGGGTACTACTTAAACTATACAGTATGGCCTACGGACCCTCGCTGTGTGCTGGCTAGCACTCACTTGACCTGTTTATTTTACTTTCATATAGGGCGGACTGGGAAAATAATAAAATGTTATTGAAATAACATTTTGTTATTTTCCTCGCATTTACGTAATTACGTGCTTCAGCATATAATTACGTAAATGCCTAATAACATATAAAACCCGAAAAAGTACTTAAATGGAAGTACTTCTCCGTTAATTTTTTTATTAAAAATTATTACAGTCGAACCTCTATATATAGCGAACTTCTACACAAAGAAAACCCTTGCTTAACGTATACAACTAGATGCTTCAAATAAAACCTCAACGTATTACAAAAATAAGTTATAATGAATAAATTTTGGCTCCACGTTAACCTCTATATACAATGGAACCAGTTCACTAAAGCCTCTGTATAATGAATTGAAATATATAACATCATGTTTTGCCTTATTTCCACAGAAATAATGTGTCTAAATATATGTATATAAATAAATATATATATATATATATTGTGTCTGTATATTCGTTTCCTTGTATTCATAAAAATAAATTAGTGCTGACATGAAAGACAAATAATAAAAAAATATATTGATTGGGGATTACTATACTTAATATTTGAATAGGAAGATTAGAATTTGCGCTGTATTTATTATTTATTCAAACATGTATATTAAACATATGCACTCTATTTCATGTATAAAAGTATACATAAATATTGTATATGCGAGCCCAAATTTAGAGGTATAATTAATTTCTCGATTTCACCTAGGGGCCTGATTTTTCTGAATGCCATATTTCAACAAAATCGGCCCAGGAGTTTATGCTCCATGCGTCTGCAATACAAACTGCCTTTTTTTAAACAAAACTTTCTTGGAATCAGAGTGTAAATCCATGAAAATCTAATTTTCTTCGCCATCACAATAATTTCTCTTTATGTTTGCTAATTTTTACGAGGAAGTAAAAATTCTGCATTTAATAATCTATTTGATTTTAAATTGATTTATAGTGGTTAGTAAAAAAAAAGGGTAAAAAAATGGATTAGTAAAAATCATATTCTTGTAGAAGTTGTGGCAATACTTTGAGAAATATATGTATAATATGTAAGTATGTCAGTAAAAAAAGTAGTTCAATTACAAATATGTATTTTAACTTAAATAATTAAAATTTAGCTGTAAAAACTTAAATACAACATATGTATATTGTATACAATCACTCCATTTTTTAGATCAATAAGATTGAAAAAAGTATGTTTTAAAAAGTGACCTTTTTTTCTTTCCATGAGAAAAATATATAAATTTTTCTTTTCAAGTAGTATTGTAAAATATTTTAAATAATTAATTGATAGTGTTTTTTTTTTTTTTTTTNAGGTCTTCCCCTTCTTCTTTTCCCGTCCATTTGCGCTTCCAGGATGTTTTTCAATTCTCTTTTTTATTGGTTATAATAAGAATTAAACAAAGAAATCGTACATTTTAAAAAATAAATAAACTAAGTAAAAACTATAAAGATATTAATAATGAAGCAAGTCACAGTAATATTTACAATAAAAAATATCAAAAGTTACGTTTTTTAAACGCTATTTTTAAACCTTTTTATTAGACTTAAACCTTTAAACTTTTAACTTTTATAACTTTAAACCTTTTTATTGCAACCACGTAGACTACACATTAATTAACAATATAAACAAGATAAGTTTTTCATCGGCTTGTTACACATGGTGTGAGAATCTGCCTAGAGTCAGTACTCAGTACTCACAGTTTTACGGACATGAATATTACATGTAATTAATAAATGTTTAATAGGTCTAAAGGCCACTGATTTTTAGGCGTCGAGGAGGGTTTCCAGAAATGAATAATGATAATTGGTTGGGGATTTAAGGATTGGGATGATAGGGAGTAGAGTCAAAGAAGGGTTTGTACTGGGTGGAGTCAAGGTTTTTTGGGACTCAGAGGTAATTTTGAAGAGAAGTTGGAGATATAGAAGAGAATTAAGATAAACGTCGATTAAGATGAACATAGTTTGACAAACTTTTTTACCCTTACCGACCCACACCTCAACGAAATAGAAGAGAATGCTGGTTATTTATTTTAAGGATTTTGGATTAAAGAGATTGTATATGTTAGAAGTTGGAACGCTTGATGCAATCCTAGAGTTTAATGTCATTTATATCCAAGTGTGCTTAGTGATGGTTTATATAAACTAATAATTTTTGTAATGCGTGTTGAATTTAAATGTATGGCGTAGGAGTAGGTATAAAAGTTTGTAGCGTCAGTTGCAGCAGTGCAGTCTTTTCAGTTAAGTTTTGAGTGGTTCGTCCACGTTAATCACTCATGTTAGGGGTATACGAATATAGCATATAGCGGAAGGAACAGGAGTAAGGAATAGGGGTTTAGTTTTTGAGTTGCTGGTTCGCATATTCTATGTCTTAGACTGAAAGTGAAAGGACGCGATTTGCTTAATTTGATTTTTAGTCTCTATTTTATTAGCCATGATTCTACAGTCTTTGCCAAATGATAGATGCATATTATCATCGAATAAATCTCCTAAAGCGGCATCTGATAAAGTACAGCAACATCTCTTTATCCTGCAGTCTGGATCAAATAAGTCAGTGCGTTGACATCGCGGGAAAGTCAAAAATGAAGTGGGGAGCCAATGAAAGCTCTGGATTTTAATAGCCTGAGCTTTCATTGGCTTATTTGACATAGACTGTAGGATAAAGAGGTGTAACTGCACTTTATCAGATGCTGCTGTAGGAGATTTATTCGATTATGTCAGTTGTACGTATTCAAAAAGCTAAAGCAAAACTCAAAGCACAAAATGCAATCGTACGTTTTTATTTTTGTTAGGCACTGAAGATTCCCACTAAAAGGTTTCAAGTCGGCTTCCAAAGTAAATTGAGTTACTTTTAGTGGAGAAGAGAAAGTCTCTCTTTGCTCCTAAACAATTGCTTATCAACTGTTCATCAAAAATATTAAAATAAATTATTTTATTTCATTACGAACTAATTCTTCTTAATAACTCCTCTTTAAATAAGGTAGCATTTTAATTTCTTTCAGACCGATTTTGACATATTCCCTACAATTTACTTCTGAAATGTTCACGTCAGAAAATATCAACTGAAGTTCAAGGCGTCGGAGTTTTTTGAGTGGTGGATTTCTACTTTTCATTGTTTGGTTTTCGTAACATAAAGAGTGCTACTTAAGGGTTCCCCTGTTCTCCATCTCTCATACTTATGTTATTTATGTGAAAAGTTCTCTTGTGTCTCCCTTCCATTATGTGAGTAGGGAGGGGATAGAGGGAGAGGGGAAGTGGATTGTAAAGTGTATTAGACGTAATTGAGTTTATCTTTGGAAGGAACCTGCCCTAAGGGAACAAGTTAGGAGGTTTGGAAGTACACAAAGAAAGTATAAAAAAAATATCATTTTTTTTTTTTTTCCACTATGCATCTCTTTTCCTTTACCAACCGACTTTAAGGTTTGCTTTCCCGTGACTTAAATATTAAAAGAAAAAATAATTTTTATAAAATTTGTGAACACTTTATAGCAAACTAAATAGAGACACCTTATGTGATTTTATGTAACATGATTCATAATATTCTAGTTTTGATTGGAAATTTAAATACGAATTATTGATGTCATGAATTTTCCCACAGGTAATCTTTAAATTGATCTTAAAATATAAATAAAAATGCCGATTGAATAGTATGTCTTGGATTAAATATGTTTGAAAAGCTTGGTTGCATACTCCATACAGAAGTTGTTAATGTTTGAATAGCTGATAACTCATAACCATCCAGAAGCTTAAAGAAAAACAATCTAAGGTCGAGGGAACGTTGTTGGTGCAACGAAAAAAAAGGAAATGCGGATATGTCAAACATTAAAGAGTTGCTGGTCAGTTTCGAATAAAGCATGCAAAACCGAGGTCAAAAACCAACATAATATCTAATTTTATGGTTCAAATCTAAAAAAGACAATATTTTACTTATATGTGTGAAGCCCCCA
>KZ651247.1:602045-613632 GCA_001010745.2 Gerris buenoi
AAAAAAATATAACATGGCAACACCGATTTTCCCTTTTTATAACCCCAAAACTACCTCCACATTTGTTGTTTCCCGCCTTCGATTGTGCCAACTCTAATCTTATAGACTGTAACTCAAATTACTACCTACGATACTGGACATGATTTAAACCCTAAACCTTGAACAAACCCAAGTTCATTAGGTAATGTTGTTACGTTTAATGTGTTATGTTTAATGTTGTTACATTCATGTAACAACTTATTAAATTTTATTCAAAAATAACAAATTGTTTCCTTAGATGCCCACAACCTAGGGGGTAAAATGCCTCCCTATGGGGGAAAAATTGATTACGACTGGAAGAGCTAAATCTATTTATGTGCATAAAGAAAAAAAATTATATAACTAATAACCAATTCAAAAGAATATAAATTAATATATCTTGAACAATTCTTAAAGAAATTAACTCATACTTTGGGGAAAAGGAATGGAATAAGAAATGCCAAAGTTGAATCAAATTGCTATAACTTCTCAATAATCTAATGTAGCAAACAAAAAATGTGTACATCTTCAAACTCAAATATAATTTATACATATATCCCTACTTTATTCATGTTTTTTATTAGTTTACCTGTAATAAAGTCTTCTAATAATTAATTTAGAGATGGGAATTTACATTAAGTTATTAAAAAGTCAAAGATATAGAGGTTAAATAGCACGATTTAAGGTTGAACAATTTATAATTAGATAAAAATTATTTTAGGATAAATAATTTTTATCTTTTTAAACTGCATTTTGCCTTATAAAAAAAAAAATCAAATGTTAAAATCATTAAAAATTATACAACAGTTTCCAATATTTGTTTATATATTTTATTTTATTTTTATTTTGTTTATTAAAAATCCCATTCTTTACCTTCTGTAGATTCGGAGATGTGTAAATTCAAAGTGTGAGTTGATCTATAGCTACAAGAAATTATTGAAACAACAATAATATTATTTAACGGAAGTAGAACTAAAGTGTCCACCAAGGTTGCACTTCTCACACAAGTGGTCTCGGATAATTTCCCATGACGCACATTTCCCTGAGGCCTATAATCTGTTCCGTGCTCTTCCAGCATTGTGAGATACAGTTTATCGGTGTCTATGCGCCGACTCTTCATGTGTTTCAAAAAAACGTTCACTATTCTCACTTTAAAACTATTAATAATATATTGTTGATGATGTAATGAAAGGAAATAATTCTACTATTCTGTTCAAGTGACAATCAAGAAAAAATTAAAATATAAATATGAAATTAAAAATAAATTACCTAATGATATCCTTTAATTTGCCTGCCTAATACCTAAAGTAAAAACAAAATTCAAGAAATCTGAGTTAGGGGCAGGGGCATTGTGAAAGCAAATGGTACATAACCAAGAATCAATCCCTTTTTTTAAATTTATTTTAATAATTTAAAATCAAGAAAAAAAATCATCATATAAACACTAAATAATGATACCAAATAATTTGTATAGATATTTATAGGAGCAAAAATAAAATATATAATTGTTAAGTAATTAAAAATAATAAAGAAACAGTTATTAAAAGTACTAAAAAACAAAGAATTTAGGTGTTTATAACGAACATTTTATATTATTGATGATAATCTTATGTGTTTATCATAGCTTATAAATTAAAAAAAAATCCAGTGAAATGGGCAGAGCAAAAAAATCATATTTATTTTTCATTTAGAATTAAAATACAGAATAAATTATTTTATTTGTAGATTTTAATGTTAATAAAGATGAATAGATTAAATGTAACATTTAAAAAAAAAAAAAACCCTTTTTTTAAATTTAAAACTATAAAGAAAAACAAGTAGATTATTCAAGTAGCCTATCACCACGTAAAGGTTATTAGCAAACAATTAATTATTAAAGCTCTTTTGTACACAAAAAGAACTTAAAAACTTCTTAGAGAAACTAAATGAAATGAACAAAAAATAATTCAAATGAAAGAAAAAAGAAGTTATTTGAGACTTAATTAAGTCTTATGTTATTTTAAGAAAAAATAAAAATAAGCTTGAATGGTTTCTAGCACTGCCAAGGCTTCAAAATGCTATATCCCCATTACTGCTTCGATTAAAATGAATTATTTTGAATTGAAAAAATAAAAATCAATATTTAATTTATTTATAATTTATTAGTTACTTATACTTTTATACTCAAATAAAATTAGAAGAAGAAGAAGAAATGGGATTAAAAACCATAATAAATTAACAGAAAGTTTATAAAGGTGTAAAAAAATAAATAAAAAAACAAAAAAGAACTTTGTTTTATTTTTGTTTGTAAACAAAGTTCAGTTGTAAGAATTGAAATTTGATGTGTATAGTGATATTGAAATGGGAGCTTCTAAAAGAAAATATGTGATGATAACATAAGGGAATTTAAATGTACCATTAATTTCAACACAAATCTCCCAGTAGCTATGATAAGAAGCCAAATGCAGCAAAGAAATAAGGAAGTATAGAAAACAAGGGAGAGGAATTCGGTTTGAAACCAAACTCATCAGGTAGACAGTGGAAAATGTTCATATTTAATAAGTAATAATGCGCACTGAATGAACCAGCCAGGTTCCCAAAGAGCGATTTTATCAAATAGAGTAGTGGCAGCAAGTATCGTATTTAGTTATTTACAAAGAGCTCTAGAGGTAAAATCCCGTAATCGTGAAATTTTTCCCCTGTATATTGTCATTGTTAGCGTTTTACCTTTAGAACTCTAGAGTTGGAGATTAATACATAAATCCTGACTAAAAGAGGAGTATTCTTAAAATGTGTGTTAACATTGTAGATAGAGGGTGATAAATTTATTGATTTTCTTTGAAACTTCAAGGAGAGATTAAGAAAAATGGATTTTATATATAACATGTAATACAGTGGAACATCCATAAATTGAACCTTAAAGAAACATGTTTTTATTTAGAGATATGCACTTTTTGAGTTATCAATGTTAGATTATTGCAATCTCTAATTAGGGAAACTGAAATTTGAAACAGAGTTATCGAGTTATGAAGTTCCATTGCATACAAACCAATATTTATTTGTGGTAAATAATATAGAATGTAAAAAAAGTTATGTTTTCAAATATATTTTCTTTTAAGCTCCTTGCTAATAAAACCTCGATAAAATTTTCGACTTCAGTGAAGATCATACTTATACTTAAGCAAGAATTATAATATATTATGATCAAATGTATAATTACTTAGAGGTGGTTAGAGGCAAAGAAAAGTTAAGGTTTGTAAGTAAGAAAAATATTGCCAAAAATCCATTGTAAACTATTATTTTTATTTTGGCAATATTAAAGCATGGTTGGCGATTCTTGCACTTTAGGAAGCATCTCCAGGGAAAATGCATATTAGCCTTAATTTAAGAAGTTAAGAACCTTAAATTAAAAAAATATGCTTAACAACAATTTTTCTAGATATTTTACTGTAGCTTTCACAATGTTTCTTCATTCCCTGAAGATACTTTCAGTTATTAGTGGGAATTGTTTACTTTTTTAAATTTAAAACTATAAAGAAAAACAAGTAGATTATTCAAGTAGCCTATCACCACGTAAAGGTTATTAGCAAACAATTAATTATTAAAGCTCTTTTGTACACAAAAAGAACTTAAAAACTTCTTAGAGAAACTAAATGAAATGAACAAAAAATAATTCAAATGAAAGAAAAAAGAAGTTATTTGAGACTTAATTAAGTCTTATGTTATTTTAAGAAAAAATAAAAATAAGCTTGAATGGTTTCTAGCACTGCCAAGGCTTCAAAATGCTATATCCCCATTACTGCTTCGATTAAAATGAATTATTTTGAATTGAAAAAATAAAAATCAATATTTAATTTATTTATAATTTATTAGTTACTTATACTTTTATACTCAAATAAAATTAGAAGAAGAAGAAGAAATGGGATTAAAAACCATAATAAATTAACAGAAAATTTTTATAAAGGTGTAAAAAAATAAATAAAAAAACAAAAAAGAACTTTGTTTTATTTTTGTTTGTAAACAAAGTTCAGTTGTAAGAATTGAAATTTGATGTGTATAGTGATATTGAAATGGGAGCTTCTAAAAGAAAATATGTGATGATAACATAAGGGAATTTAAATGTACCATTAATTTCAACACAAATCTCCCAGTAGCTATGATAAGAAGCCAAATGCAGCAAAGAAATAAGGAAGTATAGAAAACAAGGGAGAGGAATTCGGTTTGAAACCAAACTCATCAGGTAGACAGTGGAAAATGTTCATATTTAATAAGTAATAATGCGCACTGAATGAACCAGCCAGGTTCCCAAAGAGCGATTTTATCAAATAGAGTAGTGGCAGCAAGTATCGTATTTAGTTATTTACAAAGAGCTCTAGAGGTAAAATCCCGTAATCGTGAAATTTTTCCCCTGTATATTGTCATTGTTAGCGTTTTACCTTTAGAACTCTAGAGTTGGAGATTAATACATAAATCCTGACTAAAAGAGGAGTATTCTTAAAATGTGTGTTAACATTGTAGATAGAGGGTGATAAATTTATTGATTTTCTTTGAAACTTCAAGGAGAGATTAAGAAAAATGGATTTTATATATAACATGTAATACAGTGGAACATCCATAAATTGAACCTTAAAGAAACATGTTTTTATTTAGAGATATGCACTTTTTGAGTTATCAATGTTAGATTATTGCAATCTCTAATTAGGGAAACTGAAATTTGAAACAGAGTTATCGAGTTATGAAGTTCCATTGCATACAAACCAATATTTATTTGTGGTAAATAATATAGAATGTAAAAAAAGTTATGTTTTCAAATATATTTTCTTTTAAGCTCCTTGCTAATAAAACCTCGATAAAATTTTCGACTTCAGTGAAGATCATACTTATACTTAAGCAAGAATTATAATATATTATGATCAAATGTATAATTACTTAGAGGTGGTTAGAGGCAAAGAAAAGTTAAGGTTTGTAAGTAAGAAAAATATTGCCAAAAATCCATTGTAAACTATTATTTTTATTTTGGCAATATTAAAGCATGGTTGGCGATTCTTGCACTTTAGGAAGCATCTCCAGGGAAAATGCATATTAGCCTTAATTTAAGAAGTTAAGAACCTTAAATTAAAAAAATATGCTTAACAACAATTTTTCTAGATATTTTACTGTAGCTTTCACAATGTTTCTTCATTCCCTGAAGATACTTTCAGTTATTAGTGGGAATTGTTTACATAACCCATTCAAAAAGTCTTCCACTTCATGAGTTTACCTCTGTGGCAGGTTTAAATTGTACCAAATGAGATTATACGATTAAAAAGTGTATCAGTTAAAAAAAATTTATATCAGGATCCACTGTGGATTCACACACCAGCGGGCCTGGCAGGCCCTTATAAGAGGGTTCTGCCCGAGACACAAGGAAAAGATCAGCTAAGTGCCAGAAGGGTGTGGCTGGTTCCCTTAAAGTGCCAGAAGGGTGTGGCTGGTTCCCTTAAAGTGCCAGCAGCCTTAGCGTGACATGAGACCATAGTGGATCCAAAGACGTTGAACGGGTTAAAGGGAAAGTTAAACTCAGTAAACATATTTTTGTAACTAATAAAGATGTCTTCCTTTCTTAGCTGACAACAATTTGAGTTGAGGCACTTTTGTAAAATGCATCTGTTTTAAATTACCACATGAATGTGATTTTGCACGCAAAAATCAATCACTATCTATAGATATGACTAATTATGTGTCAGTTTAGTACGAAAGCACCTTAACACGAAGCCTATATATTGGAATGTCAATGAAAACCAGATCTTGAATGTGAAAATGAAGTATTAAGAAATAACTGACTCCAGATTTACAGTAAAAATCATATCTGATTTCTAAATAATGTAATTCATGAAGTAATAACAAATCTATTATTCTCTTCCATTATATTACACTTATTAAATCTTTATCAATATGGTTTTGATGACAGCTCAAAAAAGAATAAAAACCGATCAAAAAAATATTTACATTTGTGTATAAAAATAATTTTAATAAAAACAAAATGTAAAAAAAGAGAAAATGTTCTTAAAAAGAACATTACTTTTGAATATGAATCAATAGATATTCACATTGAATGATAATTTCATGTTTTTAACATATTATAATTTTAATAAAAGAGAAAAAAAACCCTATGGATTATTGGTTATAAGTGGTAAAATAAAAATATTAGCAAAAAAGCTTGTAAATTGAATTAAAAACAAAATAATTAAGAGTTCCAAAAAAATAATATGATAAAAAAATATAACACCTATTTTTGTGTTCTAAATTTTTATATGTTTATTTATTAAATAAATTGTTCCATATTATTATTTTAAAAAGTCTTTATTTGAAACCTGATCTAACACTGGTATAATTAATTTTAATAATGTGAGCATTTTTAACCCTGCAATGCTAATGGTAGTCAAATTGACGAGCTCTGCTTGACCCTTAACCTTCCATGCGATGATAAAGGTTACCCCATCCTTCAGCAGAGGTTGCACTAGTAGGTAACACAACTGCCAGTGTAGCAGTAGAAGTCCTTTTGAGCATACACTCGTTTTCTGGTAAATTCCCGTAAAAGCTACTTTGTCGATTCGACTAACGTTTAGTAATGAACATAGGTAATTAATTGATCATCAAATTAGCCTATAGCCTAGAGTAATTGGCCTTGGGCCAGAGGCTGTTAACTTGGGGCCTGGATCATTTAACATAAGGCTTTTGGCCTGGTGCATTAATGTTCACTTAATTTCAGATTACTCTGATGTGTCTACTAACAAGTTTTTTGAAGTAAATTATTCTTTGAATGAAGCGCAACTTCTTTTACATCCGGAGGAGTACAAGTCTCTTCCGGGAATAATTATTCCAAACTCCATTCTTCATCCATTGTTTTGTAAAGGTAAAGGAGTATTTCACGTAATTTAAACACCGTAAACAGATATTTAGTTACTTGATTTATTAAAATCACANTTTTTTTATAATCCCTTAGCCAAAACAAACCCTTTTCTACCTGCTTTACAATAATATAATGTACACTCTACCAGCATTAATAAACAATATTTTTTTTAACAATCACATCATCCACCTATCCTAGACAGAAATGATTATGTATATATTCATTTAGTGACTATAATTTTCAATAAATTCCATTTTTATAAACGTATACATATTAAATAAGGTTCATATATTGTTTTTGTGTAAAAATATATTACAAATATAGGTAGAAGAAAAAGAAAACGGCTTAAAAAAAGTGTGATAAATTTAGTGTGTAGGGTAGAAAAACCTCAGGCCAGGGTAGAACATTACGGTTTTGAAACTCAGGCCCGGGAAGCGTCCTTCCAATAAATACCCCAATACTCAAAGGGTTAATAGCAAGAATTTAAGAAGTTGATATTATATGATAAATTTGGATTAATTTAGGGTATGAGCACATTTCTTGCAGCGTGTAAAACCGGCTAGAAAATGTTCAACTTTAATAGTTTGGGCTCATAAAAAAAATGGGGAGAGTAAAGACCCTGAAGAATCCTAGAAACATGTGTGGGAGTAAGAGACGTACAGACCTAATATGGAAAGGAAACAAGCATCTTGGATGGATAGCATTATCCCTATGTTAACCCTGACAGAAAAGATTCTCGCAGAATAGGTATATATGATCCATATTCTAGTTTACAGATGTGTTAACCCTTTGAACGGGATTGGATCCACCGTGGTTCCATGCTGTGCTAAGGCAACTATTGGTTGGAACCCAAGTGTATCCAAGCGCACCCTTCTAGCACTTTGCCACTCTTTCCCTCGAGTCTACGGCAGAACCTTCTTATAAGGGTCAACCAGGTCCGCTGGTGTTTGTATCCACCGAGGATCCCAACAATCAAATTTTTAAAAGATGAAATTGTAAATGTGTAATCTTATTTCGTACAATTTTAAAACTGCCGGCAAGGTATATTTCTGAATTGGAGGAAGACCCATTGAATGAGTTGATATTTTTGAAAAATGAGGATTAAGTGATAATCTGACCCCTTACAAACTTATTAAATCAACAGATATGGTTATTGTAGGATTTCTCTTAGGGTGGCTCATAATAATGCCGAGTGAAACAAATATAGTCATTTTTAAAAACATTTTTCAATAACTGAATACCCGAATTGGTTATTTTTTAATAAATCAGAATATTGTTACTTAACACATTTGTGAACTTGGGTATCCTTGTAAAAGATAGGAAAGAAAATTCTTTTGGTCATTCCTAAAACTACTTGGTGGAAGAGGATTTGAAAAAGTAATTAAGAATTTATTAGTACTAATTAAATTAAATTTTTAAGTAAAATAATATAAATTATATAAATGATTTAAAACAATTAATAATCACTTTTAAAGTAATAAAAAACATTAAGTTCAACGGAAGTTAAACAAAAGTAAACAAATCATGGTAGAATGACTCGCAATACAGCTGGGNATAGGTATATATGATCCATATTCTAGTTTACAGATGTGTTAACCCTTTGAACGGGATTGGATCCACCGTGGTTCCATGCTGTGCTAAGGCAACTATTGGTTGGAACCCAAGTGTATCCAAGCGCACCCTTCTAGCACTTTGCCACTCTTTCCCTCGAGTCTACGGCAGAACCTTCTTATAAGGGTCAACCAGGTCCGCTGGTGTTTGTATCCACCGAGGATCCCAACAATCAAATTTTTAAAAGATGAAATTGTAAATGTGTAATCTTATTTCGTACAATTTTAAAACTGCCGGCAAGGTATATTCCTGAATTGGAGGAAGACCCATTGAATGAGTTGATATTTTTGAAAAATGAGGATTAAGTGATAATCTGACCCCTTACAAACTTATTAAATCAACAGATATGGTTATTGTAGGATTTCTCTTAGGGTGGCTCATAATAATGCCGAGTGAAACAAATATAGTCATTTTTAAAAACATTTTTCAATAACTGAATACCCGAATTGGTTATTTTTTAATAAATCAGAATATTGTTACTTAACACATTTGTGAACTTGGGTATCCTTGTAAAAGATAGGAAAGAAAATTCTTTTGGTCATTCCTAAAACTACTTGGTGGAAGAGGATTTGAAAAAGTAATTAAGAATTTATTAGTACTAATTAAATTAAATTTTTAAGTAAAATAATATAAATTATAAATTCTTCTATCTACACCCCAAAACTTCTTAATAATAAAAAAAGCTGTAAATTTTACATTATAGAAAAAGATCAAATTAAATAGCTACCCCCAATACCAAAATAAATATAAAAAAAATGTTAGTAATTAAAAAAAAAGAAGATAATTTTAATAGTAGCAAAACAAACCCCACTACAATAAGTATTTTCCCCAACTTTTTTTATGATTCAATTTTTAGTTAAAATTATTTACCTCCATTTATATCATTCTAAATTGCCTTATTTTCGACACAGGACACAGCTCTAAATCTGTAGAATTTCATGCAGTAACTAAATATGCTGCAGCACTGAAGACACAAACTGTATACATACAAAACAAATGTGTATTAATATATTATTATTTGAAGAAAAGTTGGTTAGTATTTAAACGGATATACTACTTCAATTCTTAAGTCCAATTAATGGTTTTAAGTTCAATTAATTAAATTTTAAGTTTTCAATTAATGATTCTTAAGTCCAATTAACACTGTTGATACTAAATTCTACCTTAGATAACTAAGTAAATATTGTTTTCATTGTATCAAAAGTTATTTTACAATTAGGTAATTGGTAGTAGTTCAGGGATTAACACATCCTTTTCAATGTGATTTGTCAGTGTGAGAAATGTCTCGTTTCTGTGGTATAGAAACTATAAGTATTCCATGTACACTAAATCCAAATGTAAGCCATGTCAGACAAGAAGAGTAACACATTAGCATATGTTTTGTTAAGAAAATGGATGTTCTTAAAACAAAGTTCATAGAACCACTTCTAACATGGAATAACATGACAAGTTGACTCTTTGTGATACAAACTATGAATGGTGGTTGTGTTATACAGGCTAATTTCGTACAAACATTACCTAAATTAACATGGCTCTGGACAGTATCTAGACTTATACTTACAAGGACTGACATGAATCTGCTTCATTTCGTTATACTTACCTCACTTAGACATTTCTTTGAAGTCGTTTGGTTTTGTACTTAATACGTATTTTTTATGATTTATTTAGACTAAATTTTCACGGTGATTATGGAATTAATTTAATAAAGGATGTTGGACAAGTTAAATTTGTGAAAGTGTTGCTAACTTGTTTTAAAAACAAAACCGGTTTAAAGATTGGGAGAATAACCCAGCCGTTTACCGTTCCTCAACTGTTACCATTACCCCATACCGTTTCTCAAATTATTTTTAGCCCCTGTACAACTTTTATCTTAGTCAAACATGACCATACATAGTCTAACAAGTCTATCTACAGTGTTTTTATTTTATAAACATGTTTGTCAACCCTCAAACTTAAGAAGAAGACCAGAAAATACCCATGTAACGGGGATTTGGTGAGTGGAATAAAGAAGAATAATAAATCAGTCTAATAATAAGTCTAACAAGTCTATCTACAGTGTTTTCATTTTATAAACATGTTTTTCAACCCTCAAACTTAAGAAGAAGACCAGAAAATACCCATGTAATGGGGATTTGGTGAGTGGAATAAAGAAGAATAATAAATGGTTGATATATTTATTTGGTATATGATAGTGTGTGTCTGTTTAATGTAAGATGTGTACACATCAAGAGCTAAGATCGGACTCCCCGTGTGACTCTATGCTAGGGCTTAGTCTGATAGATTCCTGGTGGGGGAAAGCACCACAAGACAGAAATTTGAGCCTTTGCTAGCCTATGGTCTACACTGCTTTCCTAGAATATTCTTGACTTGGCTTCCCCGTTACACCCACACAAATCTCAACTTGTATGGTGCCCTTTAAAGAGGTAAGATTTTTAAAATAATTCTGAACTTATTTTGCTATATAAACAAAGTAAACTACCCATAGAATTGGAGCAGTCTTCCAAAAAAAATATACTCAGACAAACCACATATTATACTATGAATTTATAAGGATAGATTTATCAAGCAAAATAAAGTGGTCAGGAGAAAACATGATCAAGGAAGGTAAAGTATTATTAATGAATCAAAAAAACCCAATAGAAACAAATTAACAAGTCAGCATTTTTGTACCTCAGAGATCAATTATTGTGTCTACGTTTGTGCACATATATTAGTGGTGAAATGATAAATAATGATCACTTGAAAATAAAACACAGGTTGTATAATCTAGAACAATATATACTGTAAATTACAATGGTTTTAATCTTTTGACTACTTTCATTGACAATTATACATAGACTGAGTACTACAAAATGAGGGGTAGATGAGATTCTATGAGCCCGCTGGTTTAGGAATGCAGATTAAGGATCTTGAACATAAACTTCTACGTAGTTCCTCGAGGAACTTCTATTACTATTAAATTTAACTAATAAATTTAACCTCATAACTATGTTAAATTAGTTAAGTTTCTAGTTTTAAGATATTAGTTTTAGTTAGTTTCATGTATGGTCCTTATTAAACCCTTCACACAGGTATTCTTACCTCCCA
>KZ651247.1:614201-647148 GCA_001010745.2 Gerris buenoi
GTTTAGAATTTGGATGGGTGAAAAAAAAATGTCCGGGTACACACGGGTACGGGTACAAAAGTCAAAATAGTATTTACCCTTCAAGATGCTCATCGTTGCAGAGCTCTTTAAGAGTACAGAAATAAATTGTTGTTTTGTACACTTTTATCATATTTTCAAATGAAAGGGGGGTAAAACATTTTTATGCTTAAAAAAAAAAAAAAAAAAATTAAAATTCTTGATAAATATTTTATACAAAATGAAAAATATTTGTATCCTTCATTAATACTTTACAATTTTTTTTCTAAATTTATACATCAAGATAAAACTCAAGTGTTTAAATTTGATCTGATCCTATAATTGGGAAAAAATAGTAAATTCTGCAGGCGACAAAAAGACATTAAAAGGATTAAAATAAAGTTAAATATTGAGAATATATTTAACAAAATACTTAATTAACATTCATAGAAAAAGAACAATGTACTGCAATTTATTTTCTTATTATCTAGATATTATAGAAAAACTGAAGTAGAACTGTGTTATAAAAAAGCACTCCAAAATATATTAAACTGAGTTAGATGATTTTGAGGATGTTTTTAATAAATGCTTAATTTCCTTCTTTTAGATCTAGATAATAAAGAAAGAAAAAATTAAAAGTAACAAGCAAATATAATACTAAAATTTTTTTTTAGTTTTGATTGAATTTTTAGGATTGAATTTGAGTTAGTTATCGAGTTATTTTCTTTAAACAAATATTCAATAAAATAAATGTATGTTTACTTCAAGAATCCCAGGTAGCTAAATGTAATATTTATATTTATATGTTCACCCAGTAATGCGATATAAATTGGCAAATACTTGAGTTAAGTGGCATATATATGGTTGGGAATGCCAAATATACAGTTTATACAGCAGATGAAGAGACTTTCAAACCCTGGGTTATCTATTATTTATCGTTGTATCGACCCTTTGACAAATCTAAGCCTTCCACAGACTTATTTAATTGAATAAATAAAACATAATTTAGATGGTTTATTTGTCTAAATCACAAATATTTACTACACCCTTAACCAAACCAGTTTTTAGCATGACTGCAATTGCCAGTGGTTGAGAACCAGATATTTTGTAATTAGGTTGAGTTCGAACTAATTTGCAGTTAGGTTGAGTACAAATTAGTTTGTAGTTAGGTTGAGTACAAACTAGTTTGTAGTTAGGTTGAGTATAAATTAGTTTGTAGTTAGGTTGAGTACAAACTAGTTTGCAGTTAGGTTTAGTACAAACTAGTTTGTAGTTAGGTCGAGTACAAACTAGTTTGTAGTTAGATTGAGTACAAACTAGTTTGTAGTTAGGTTAAGTACAAACTAGTTTGTAGTTAGGTTGAGTACAAACTAGTTTGTAGTTAGGTTGAGTACAAACTAGTTTGTAGTTAGGTTGAGTACAAATTAGTTTGCAGTTAGGTTGAGTACTAAAAATTGTAGTTAGGTTGAGTACTAAAGATTTTAGTTAGGTTGAGTACTAAAGATTGTAGTTAGGTTGAGTAAAAACTAGTTAAAAGTTTGGTAGAGTACAACTAGTTTTTAATCAGCCATTGATGATAGCAGACATGCTGAAACTAGTTTAGGAAAGGTGTATTAAATATTTGTGATTTTGACAAATAAACCAATCATATCTAAAAATAGTGTTTTATTTATTTAATTAAATATGTGTAACTATTACATAATATATTATTAATATATTACATAATATTACATAATATCGGTCAAAACTACGAATTTCGTTGTTAAAGCATCCGTAGGGTGTATTATTATAATTTTATCATTTTTATAATTATTTATTGTTATAGTTTTATGATCATTGGTATTTTTTTTTATACAAACAAACTTTTGCTAAACATTTATACAAAATTAACTAAGTAAATTAATCTCTTACATGAACACATCAAGATAAATTTTCAAGAGGAATTCTATTTGTCTATTTAATCTAGTTTATAGAAAGAGGAACGGTACCAAGATAAGCAAAATATCTATAGGCGTAAAATTAAACACCAGCATATGATTAATTTTCAGTTTCTGCTGAGATTCGGTGAGGGGACTTACAATCACATATGGTGTCTATGACCACCTCTACCCACAACAGAGACTACTCGACATATAAGAACATTTAAACACATTTTGTAAAAATAATAATAATAATAATAATAATATCGTCTAATACTCTAATTACATTTAAATTTAAATGTCAAGATAAAATTGAGAAATAATCAATCCATTGAATTACTCTGATGAATAAATGGAGGCTAACAGGTATGATAGGGGTTAAAAACACATAGTATTAAGACACAATATATCTTTAAGAACATATCTTTTGTCAGTAAATTTATAAATAAAGCCACATACAACAACTTTTATTTTTTAAATACATGCGGACAGATATCAGATTTGAAATGGAACTAACTAAAATTATTCAGGAAAAAGCTGTATGCAGCAGCAGAAATTGATAGAAAGATAAATCTTGTTTTTATACAGAAGCCATAATCAATTAACTCAAAATACCAATTTTAAAAAATTATAAGTGCAAGTCAAAGTATCAATATTGACTTTATCGTAAGAAGAAATAATGGTTTTGAGGTAAAAATTGTAAATTTAGAAAAAAAAAAAAAAATTAACACTGATTGATTTAAAGTGTATTTGTTGGAAAAAGGGAGAATAGAAGTGGAAGAAAAGAGATAAGAACAGAAGGGGAAACATATTGATTTAAATATAAGAATGGATGAAGAATCAGAATAATAACAATAATAATTAAGAAATCAAAACTAAGAAAAGGGATATAGAAACTTCTATTCACTAGAAAATAAAATATTTCTTAACTTCTCAACTTTCATAGCGGTATCCAACTTAATAAGTGGCCACTGGTTCTAAAGAGACTTTCAAAGAAACTGAGACATAGATTCAAGAATGAGATAATCTAAGATTTTTTTTAATGATAATCTCATAAAAGAAAAGTAGGATAATATTTGATGGTGTTGCGCCAAAAGGGCCAATCTGCATTTTGTATTTGAATTCTAAAACTTGAAAACCTATAATGACAATTAATATTAGAATGCCTTATTTATTCATTTAAAATATATTTGGCTCAAAATAACCAAATTTATTTTATTAATAATTAATAATTAATTAATTATAAATAAAAAAACAAATGTGATATTAGTTGCATGTTGGCCCTAGTGGATTTATTCAGATTGGCCCTTTTGGCGCAACACCATCGAATTTTCCCTTAACTGCAGTCATATCATTTCATGACTGGATACGTGATCAGTGGTTGTTGCTTGAATAGACATTTTAGCTTCTTGTAGAGCTTGAGCTTCTACAAGTGTGCCAAAAATGTTTAACAAGTAGCTATATTTTAGCTTCTGACAAAAAATAACAAATAAATAAAAATAATAAGTATATGTGAGGCTATTTATAAAAATAATTTAAAGGAACCCTCCGTGAAAAATAAATGATATTAACATGCTAACTTCTGAAATGTAATAAAATACAACTACAATTAAGCTAACAAATTAAAAAATAAAAACGTATAAACAGAATACCTCTCTGAATCTGAAAATAGAATATTTTTAATTCATCATTAATCAGATTGTAAGACATCCCATGTAAAACGAGACAAATAGTTATCATAGAAACATTGAAAATCATAATTTTTATTAAACAGTTTCAATTTTCAATATTCTTATAAAATAAATACATACAATAGAACAATAATAATATAATCCCAACATTAAAACAAATCTAAATCTAACCAATCTATCCATCTAACCAGATGGATAGATGTTTCTGCACCTACTAGCACAACGTTAGATAACTACAGGATAAAGGGATTGACCACTAAAAAGTCTTTACAGTCATAAGTGTAAAACAAGTAGTCTTTCAGGGATTTGAACCAGCGATGTCAATGTTCGAACTTTGGTTTCAGGCAAGTTGCATACACTAACAACTCAGCTAGTAGTTGTTGGTGTAAACAATCTCTAAATGTTCAGTTGCTTATACATAACTATAACACTTAAAAAACATGAGACGTTTACAGCCTAATGCGGCTTTTTAGGTAAGCATTAATGTACTAATTTTAATTAAAATTAATATTTTTTTAATTCGATTTGATGTAATATTCCAATGGTTATATTGGAATTTAAAGTCTTACGTTTTTACAGATGAATATTTGATGCAATAAATATTTAAATTTTCAAATTGGATCAACAATTTGTGCTAACTTACAACCAGGTATTACGTAAGTCAAAATGATCATTGCATTACTGCAATTGTTTACTAAAAACAAAAAATAAAATAAAAAAATCATAAATATTTTATCTTACTCAGTAACTAAAATATACAATAGAAACTCATTTAATTTACTTAATATATAAAGGAAGGAGTCTTAATCATAAGATCACAATTAAGTGGACTTGAAAAAATAAATTAGTGCTCTCTTGTGAAGAGTTGTGTTAATATCTTTAAAATAAAACATTTTTAATACATACAAACATACTCATACCAAATATATATATTCAAAATTATAGATCAGTATTATTTTAGAGATCTAAGATGTTTTCGTTCACAGAACTATATCAAAAAATAGTATCGTACATTAAGAAATATAATAATATATACTTAGAAACTAGTATAGTGGTACCTGTATCAATAATTAATACGTTTCTTAAAACAACCATAAACTCATGAAATAAATTCCATCTAATTGATTTATATGAAAAATAAAATAAGTGAAAAAATCAGTTTGAAAAATTGAAGAAAACGCTCACATAACCATGTTAGTTCTGAATATAAATACCATATAGTTGGTTAAAAAATTGGTAACTAAATTGTAGAGCAACATCCCAAAAAGCTGATTACTCAATGGCAGTGATGGGATACAACCAATCAGTTTGAATGAGCCTATATTGCACGTGTTTCCTTTATTGCAAGTTGGATTCTAGAACCACTAGTGTAAATGGGATGTTAGGCTCAATTTTGAGAACCACATATATACTGATGGGATGTAACCCATCATTGACATTTTTACCGTATGTAACTCAACAAATTAGTTTTGAATGTTGTGTGTGGCTGGCTAGCTGTCGTAAAAATCTTTGTGGGGCTAATTTACCCTCATCCAGTTATCCAATCAAGCTGAGACTTGGCAAATAAAAAATAAATTCTATCAAATTTTAGGAACACCTAAAAAACACACAGATTAAAGAAGTTGCTAGAAACAACTCCAGTGGCTCACCCACAGGGGGGGGGGGCTGAAGGGGCTAAAGCCCCCCCCAGAGCTTCCAATAAAATATACAAACTTAACCCCCTCTCCCCTTGTCACTTCTTTTTTTTGTGTCTAGGTTTTAGCCCCCCCTAGAAAAAAATCCTGGATTCGCCACTGAACAACTCGAAAACTGCAATTGTTATGGAAATTTTCAAAACGTATTTTTATAACACAAACTTAACTTTCTAAAGAAATATACAACTAAAATGCATAAATATAAAATATTTATATTAAAAACTTAGTTCTTATAAGTGAGTATTATTATTTAATTTTTCAGTCGCTATTCACATAGAAATCATAATCGAAGTGAGTTTACGTGAGCTTCTTATATTAAAAAGAATATGTACTCTGGGATCCAGTTACATTTATGCTAGCGGCTACAACTTAAGTAAACGTTGACATAATTGGTTGAAATTATACATGTTCCTTTTACCAATGCTAAGGCTAAGAGTGTAATTCCATAGAGTGTATTGCAATACACTCAGTTCAATAAGAGCCACATGATTCCTAGTTATATTTAAACAAACATATAAAAAACAGAGCAGTGAAGTTTTTAATAAGTGACATTTTTTAAACTGGGGTATTTCATACCTAAATAGATACAGGAAGCCACCATATCACATAAAAAGTAAGTTCTTTAGATTGTTACTCCTCCATGTTTTATTTGATTTTATTTTTGTTTTTAGAATATAAATTGATATGATCATTTACAAATTCCTTTATCTAAATAACTATTTAGACAAAGGGATGTTTAGTCCAATGTACTTTGGGACAAAAGGAATATCACACTTCTGTTTTTATATGGGGAGAAACAGTCTATAAAAGAACATTTGATACACCTTCTTTAGATCGTTATTCCCTTCTTTTTTTTATAAGGGAAGTAACAGTCTAAAGTGCCAAAAGTAATACATCCAAGAAATAATTATTTTTTAAAAATAAAAAAAAAACTTTAATAAAATTTTACATCTAAAAGCAATAAAAAAATATACATAAATTTAACTAAAAATATAAATATACTTTTACTACAGGAAATAAAAAGAAAAATAACCTCATAATAACTTTGACCATGTTATTAATATAGCATTTTAATCAACAATAAATTACATAAACCGTGTCACATATATGTATTTAATTAATACTATTATCGTATCACTAAGTGAAGAAAAAAACATCAATCTTTGTTGTCTAAGAGATTTTATTATTTTTTTTTTTTATCTATTTAAATAAATATATGTATTTTACAAGTTTAATAGCATGAAATTATAATTATATCAATAAATAAAATAAGCAAAATTGTTCAATATATATAAACAGCATATAAGATTGATTACAACCTTCAAAATTCATTAAAAAAAAATCTTAAGTAGTTACGTCAATTTAGAAATTAATAGACTGACTTTAGCAATATTACGTCCCCTCATTAGCTCATTCTCAAGATAGAATTATAAAATTAATTATTTTGTAAAAAATATAATTACTATCTCTAAAGACATTAATAATATTGTAACAAATTTGTTAATGCCTAAATAAATTGTTAATGTATTTTATACTAGTTTTATTATATATTTTACAATTTAATATTTAAATAAATTATGTTTCTATCTTGAAAACGACCAAAGGAGGGGTTGAATTATTGCAAAAAATCAGCCTTTAAATTTTTTTAATAGACCTAACTAATCAAGAATTGAAAAATACAAGCAATATTTTCTAATTCATAATAAAAAAAATTCCTTCTATTATTTGAGCTTTAAGAAATAAATAAAGAAAATAAATTATTACTTGATCTTTAATAAAACTCAACATTCCATCAAAAAGGCAACGGCAAATCATCTTTAGATATCTCATAGAAGTGCCCACAATTATTGTTAACTACACAACAAAATATTTAAATTAGATTGCCCTATTGAAAGAAACACAATTAAAATATTATCTACAATTTGAATTGTTTATTTATTTTTTATTTTTATTTGATAATAATTAAACTTGATAAAACTTAAAGAGTAAGCTTGATCAGAATAATTTCAAATTCTAATATTTTATTAATATAAATCAGTTTAATCATTAGCTCACTGATGAATAAATAGAATTAGATAGTTTCGTTAATTCTCGATGAATTCTTTGATGAGAAGTTATTAAGCATCGGCTATCAAGTAACTTAGCCTTAACCATTAGTGGTTCAAGTTGACAATTATTCTTTAAACCCTAATCCTTAAAATGTGTTCTTTTCATTACTCATTTTTAGTGAAATAAAATGTAATTCTCCTTTTATATTTTAATCTAATTACCTATTTCTACGATAGGTAGACATATCAACATATCGAATACGATAAAAACCATTAAGGTTTAGCACCCTAAACAATAGAAACTCCCATAAATTAAGAAAAAAAAAATTACTCACAATCCTCCAATATAAAAGGTAACATAAATAATAATAATAAAAAAAATTAAAAATAAAAATAACGATACTTTTTCCTATTTTTAATGGTAATTATATAGAATAAAAATTTGGAACTCAGGTTATTAAATATTTTGTTGAGTGGACAGCTAGACAAATTTTGTTATGTATTTACATCAAATTTAAGAATTCCAAATTGAAGAATAGCTTTTGCACAATTGAAATTACTGATAAAAACTAGTAATTAGAATTACTAAAGACATTTAACTCGAATAATTGAAAAAAATCAGTAATTCAAATAACTGAAAAATTTAGCAAATAGAATTACTNAAAAAAAAAAAAAAAAATCAAATTATCAATACTCTACACCTTAATTACTGAACATCTAGTAACCTGAATTACTGAACATTTAGTACCCTGAATTGCTGAACATCTAGTAATGTGAATTAGAGAATTCCCAGGTTTTCAGTTGTAATGGTTACATTATAACTGAAAACCAACAACACAAATTAATTAATTAATTAAACCTCTAGTCCAAATTTATAAAATTTTTGAGACCTAATAACTGAAAACTAGTTTAGATTTTCAATTATACAGTATCTTTATATACCACTTATCAATAACAAGTGATTTTTACTTTCAAAATAGTAATGCTTTTTTTTATTAATAATTTAAAACCAAAAAAATAATATGTATTACAAAACCTCAATGAACATAAAAATCTAAAATATCATTAGTTACTTAGCAAAAAAATACAATTATAAGGTAATGAGGAGCAAGTGCATGCCAAAATTTACAAAGATTGTTTTAGAATGATTATTTATTAATTTTTTTAAAATGTTTTTGCTCCTGGAATTTTTTTTAATGGAAGAATTGGAAACTGATTCATCTTTTCCAAAACATTTACTAGTAACAAAGACCCATAAAGTTAAAATTTAAGACAGACCAAAATCAAAATATGTACTTTGAGACCTTACTAAATAGGTTATACCACTAGTTAGCACATTTAAGTTATAACAATTTGAAACAGCAATTTTCAGTTAGGATCCCATAGATGGCAGTGCTCAACTTCTTTAGCTTATTATACTGAGTCAGTAAGCACTTCCCCCAAAGATGCACTTGCCCCAATTACCTTAAATTATTTTGACTTGTTTTTAACTATCCTGCTTACCAAATCTAAATTAAAAATTTCGATTAATAATAGCACCGCATTACTAATTTTTAGAAAAGAAACAAACACTATTAAGACTTCTCTAATCTCATTTCAAGCTCCTTTGTCAACATGGCCTCTGACGTACATAAAAATAAAGATTTAATATTCCAACTATCGTATGCCTAAATTTGACGTCCGAAAAAGTTGGTAAAAAAGAGACCATAACATTTATCCTTTGAAACAGGGTCTTATATTAGATACATTAATATATTTTTTTTTCCAAATTTTTATTCCAAATATTTTATTCGAAAATTATTTTGTCTTCTATTAGATTATTGGATAGTGTCTTACATTGGCAGCAATACTGTATTAACCAGCATTTTTTGAAAACAAAAAATAGTGACCTAAGTTGCTGTAAAACTAGCAAGAAAATTCATTAAAAAAAAAAAAAAAAAAAAAAAAAAAAAAAAAAAAAAAAAAAAAAAAAAAAAAAAAAANACTGATTCATCTTTTCCAAAACATTTACTAGTAACAAAGACTCATAAAGTTAAAATTTAAGACAGACCAAAATCAAAATATGTACTTTGAGACCTTACTAAATAGGTTATACCACTAGTTAGCACATTTAAGTTATAACAATTTGAAACAGCAATTTTCAGTTAGGATCCCATAGATGGCAGTGCTCAACTTCTTTAGCTTATTATACTGAGTCAGTAAGCACTTCCCCCAAAGATGCACTTGCCCCAATTACCTTAAATTATTTTGACTTGTTTTTAACTATCCTGCTTACCAAATCTAAATTAAAAATTTCGATTAATAATAGCACCGCATTACTAATTTTTAGAAAAGAAACAAACACTTAAAACTTAACTTAAACTTAACACTTGTCTAAATTATGTTCATTGTTACACCAAAATTAAATTTTAGAAAAGAACAAACTTAACACTTGTCTAAATTATGTTCTTTGTTGTACCAAAATTAAATTTTAGAAAAGAACAAACTTAACACTTGTCTAAATTATGTTCTTTGTTGTACCGAAATTAAATTTTAGAAAAGAACAAACTTAACACTTGTCTCAATTATGTTCTTTGTTGTACCGAAATTAAATTTTAGCAAGAAGGTGAAAACTATGATCAATGCTTCATAATTTTGAAATCTTAAATAGAAAAAAAAGATTAATCAGTGCTTTTTCTTGTTAGTCTAGTTAAAACAACTGAGCCAAAAAATCTCAAGCTCTCATTTCAAATCCTTCTAATTTTTCTTGTGATCTTTTCTAAATCATAGTATAATATGTAAACATTATAATACCAAATAATAATTGATATTTCCACAGGTGACAGGTAAATGAAAATAAGCACCAAATAAAACTTGTAAATATTTTCGACAGAGCGATGCCTGTAATTTCAGCCAAATATCTTCTTATCGTGAATGTATAACTTCAATGTTCACAAATGTTTCCTCCGAATTCTCTTTTCCCCATTTAAAGATGATCAATGCCAAACAAAATAAAAAACTGTAGTTTTGTACCTAAGGCAATCTCAAAGTCCATATAAGAATAAAAATCAACGTAAAGTTTTTAATCAATATTTGAGTACCAGGCTTTCAAAGCAGTATATCCATATTGGCAATATTTTATAAGATTTCCAAGCAGGTTACTATTATAAAAAATCATTCAGTCCTGGAAAAATAAACAAAAACGGATATTAATAATTAATAAAATTTTACATAAATAAATGAATATAAAGTAAGAGCAAATTCGAGTACATTGTCTCAAACCAACTTGCCTCCGATCTCTTATCTAGTCTCCTTCAATATAGTCAACATATTAGCTCGCAACCCAATCGGTGATACCAAAAATCTAGTTTCCAAATTAATCTCCAATAAACACTGGTCAGAATTAAATCAATTCATACCTTGCTCTCATCTTTTTTTGGATAACACATTCTTTAAATAATCAGGATAAATTCTTCAAATAATTGAAGGTTTACCTATTGGCTCCTGTATAACTCTGATTTTAGCTGAAAATTCCTAGATAATTTTGAAGAAGAGTTATTCCATCCTAATCACCCGTTACTTAAATGTGAATGTTTATGATATTCTTTGTATAGATATCTTTTTTAAATTGTCAAAGTCAAAAGAAGAAGTATGTAAGCAATAAAAAAAAGCAGATAACTCACTTTGTAGGTGCAGGTATTGAAGCAGCTGTTATTGTGACTCAGATAAAGCAGCTAAAGGTTGACTAGACATGATAAGGTCAACTCTGTATTGAGGTAGGTCAGTTGATAGCATAGTTTGCTTGTGCCCTCTTATAATGGTGTCGACTAGCCATTTGGTCGACACTATAGGAACTGTGTTCTTCTTTGCTGACTCCATAAGTTCAGATGTACAGTAGTCATCAACTACAACTACACTAGCTAAAGAAACCATTCCCCCTGTAACAAATAATAAATAGATTAAAAACAAATATAGACATCAGAAACTTCCCGAGAAAACCACAAGAGAAAGTAAAGGTCAGGTAATGTTCCTGGCAATTTGACTTTGAAAGTTATGCACTACAGTCTGTGCCAAACAAGAGTTAGTGCGATGAAAACATGGGAAATCGAGTGACACAGATCGGCCAACCTCTGAGGAAAAAAAGCCACTACATTTACCTTCTTTATATGGTCCAGAGGGTAAATCTTGAGCTATCATTGGCTCCCCACTCTATTTGCTAGTTTTTTCCGCACAGTCAATGTACTAACTCTCGTTTAGCACAGACTGTAAATGCCTAATTATAATTAAATGTTTATAAAGATGGTCGAACAGTTTTATGCAGGCATAAGAAACTAAATGTTAAACTGTTACTTGAGCACTATAAAGGTAATAATGCGGAATATAAATAAAAATGCACACCATGTTTTCAGCTAACTTGAAAGCCAGTCACCAACCATACGACCATTGATTGATGTAAGGCAATAATCCTCACAAGTACCTTGAAGGAGTACTGCGGGAACCTTTTCAAAATAATCTTAATCCATCCACTTGTCTAACTTTCATGATATAATGGATTGGATAAAACCTAGGTGTGGGAAAAGCCCTTTACACAGTTTATTACGGATTTTCAGCTTTGAATTTCAACTAAGTTGAAACGCCTTTTTAACCAGAAAACGCTGCTTTTCCCTTAAGTTTATTTGTTGTTAAAAAGTAAATAACGTTATGGACAATGAACAAAGTTTTTTTTCTGACTTATGCTGGTGACAGCATAAATGATCTAATAAATAGTCTTACACACAACAAACAGAATTGATGAGAATTACCCTTAGACAAAATTTTATCAAAATCAATCTAGTAGTTTAGGCTCCATGCTCTAGTAAATATACCTGATACAGAAATTTGTTGGACTTAAAGGACCTTAGTGTAGGAATTGCACAGTCAAAAGGCAACTGACGGACAAAGATGGTTATGAGACCTAAGTCCTTTAAGGGCTAAAATATTAAGAATATTATAAAAAAAACAAAAAACAATTACCAATAACATTCCTAACTGGAGTGAAGTAGGAGATTTTGCCTCCAGATAGGTGTATTAATTTGGACCAATACTTAAGTCTTTGATTGGATTCGGTAGACGCCAATATAACCATATAACTTTTCATTGCATTAACCTTTCTCTTCTTGGTAAACTTATGTCTCACTCGATCTGAAGTGATACCAAAGAGAAGAGGATCTTCCAATTTCAATTTCTCTTCAATTGGTACATTCTGTAACAAACAAAATCCATAGAAAGAAATTTAATTGATAAAATGAATAAAGACAGAAAATAGATACAGAATTGTCTTCACAATTGAGCAGTGATTCTTGGTTGAGGTAAGAAAGTAATTCCTCTCTTCAACAATAGTTATATTACACTAATATAATCCTTTTAACCCTATGGGCGAAAATTAAATTTTAAATTTTTGTTTTAAATGGCGTGTGGGCAAAAAAGTATCTCTTTACTGGTCTTATATTACTTTGCTTTGTAAGTTTCATCGCACACCCATTACCCCAATTTTAAACCAAATCCTGTCTTTCAATCTTTCCCAAATTTTGCACATGGAAACAATTTAGGTGAAGAATACAAAAAAAAGTTGAATATATGATCTGTTTTAAAAAATTGTATTTTTATTTAATTATTAGGTTGTTCTTTTTTGGAGGCTGCTGTCAGTTTAAATTTATCTAAGAATATCTAGAGCTGTCTCTTAGCTGTCTGGGGGTAATATGAAAATTCGTTGAAGAGCCCAGCAGATAGACCGAGGATTGAAGATAGAAAAGAAAGGTACGAGATTTTGTCATCAAGGGTTTGAAGAACCTGTTACGAGTCTACCTTGTGCAGATAGTCCCTAAGTTTAGGTGTTTTTCCTATTTTTGAAGTTCCTTAGATTAGGAACCCTTTTATGATTAACTATTTACTATAATATTATCTAGACTTTAACAGGTTTTCCCCAATTTTTATTTTTAATACGCTCTTTACATATTTATACAAGTTCTTTTATATACTATATATTCTTTTAATATATATGTGTTCATTTAGCGACTGTAATAAAATGAGTTTATAATATATGCTCCTGAGGCGTAGCCAAGGGAGATAAACTAGCTTAATTATAGGTAGAGGGAAAGGATGCTGTCTTAAAAAGAGGGTGGTGTATTTACTGTGTAAGAAGGTAGAAAAAACCTCAGGCCAGGGTGGAACATTCCTATTTTTGACCCTAAGCCTGGGGAACTACCTTACAATATATAGTTCAGTCCTTTATGACATTACAGGTACTTTAGTAGCTCAACATTTAGAGCCTACAATCTTCATTTTTTGTGTAAATCATTTTTTAAACTTAAAATTATGTTTGCTTCAAATTGATAATACTAAAACTCACTTGAATGCAACACTGGATAATAATTTGATGACTGTAAACAGGAATATTGAGAGCAGCTGCTAGCAGATAGTTTGCAGTTCTACAGTAGAAATCTGTTATAACAATGGTTTTAGGTAGAGCATCCTTAGGTATACTTAATAGATGACTATGAACTTGTCCCTTGCCAGCTATGATTTGATTCTTCAATCGCATATGGTCAAATAATTGAGATTCTTCGTCTAATCAAAATAAGATAATAAATTAAAGATATGAAATAAATATTCTAAACAGTAAATAACACATGTATATTTTCATTAGATTAATAAGGCAAAATTGGGCCTTGATATTGAGAGTGATCATTAATATTTCAGCATCTTCTATCTGAAAAAAATTATAATAAAAAGTTTTCAAAGGTATTTAATTTCTATCTGTAGTTATTTTAATTAACATATATTTATCAGTTCTTATTAAATTTCGATCAGATATGTCAAAAATCACAAACTAAAAGAGAATTTTTTTTTAATGAACTAAATTAAATACACAACAATTTTCCTTCCTCTAGCTTCATATTTTGTAGCAGAAATATTGTTTATATATTCTTCACAGTAACTTAATTCAATCCCAAATAAGCCCAAGCACAGTTTTCTATCTGTAGATTTCTCACCTCGGGGGTTTGTTTTCTGAAAATATGTGCCAAATCCAATTTTCTTGGACTCAGAGACCTTAAAATACTTCTCCCTGCATACTACATGTATGAGAAAGCAGCAGTTATAGTTATTTAAAAAAAAAAAAATTGTAATTCTTACCATCAGATGACTGCTGTGAATCACTTGAATCAGGAAATAATTCTTTGTTCTTGTAGTACGAATTTTGACCCCCGTGAGTTAAAACAAATACGTATCCATCAAAGAGAGGTGTTGTAGGAATGGGCCCGTAGCGGTTTACTAGGCACTCATCATCTCCTAATACTGAAATCAAACAAAAGAGCTATGTTATCATTTTTAATTCAAGTGCTCTCAAGCAAACATCCTACTAATAAAGATTTATTAATATGATGAAATTTACCAAATTAAATTACTTTAAAACTTCAATTTTTAAGTTTTTCGTAGTATTCATGCTACAGAAAGTTTAAATTTTAATTTAAATCAAATTATAATTATTATTAACACTAGGAGACAGACAGAGAAAAATAGACTCCAGCACCAGGACTTGAACCACGGGACTCTACATGGACTAGGATTCGGGACTAGTTATCGGTTACAACATTAAAAATCATTCTTCTGCGTAGCTCAGTTGGTAGAGCGCTACACTGGAACTGTAGAGGCCCGTGGTTTAAGTCCCGGCGCTGGAGTCTATTTTTCTCTGTCTGTCTCCCAGGGTTAATAATAATTATAATTTGATTTAAATTACTCTAAAACTTGAATAATTATTTATTTTATTTCTATTTTATCTAAATTTATGAGCCGATATAGTAACGGTAATATAACGGTAGTAATGGTTATATATCTAATATAAAATAGTGAAGTAAACTCACCTTTCTCTGGCATCTTAGAACTGGATTTAACTACCCTGTTGCCACATGACTTTCTACTTGTTAGTGTATAAGTGGTACATTCATAGTCAATATCACCACCACCAACTCCACTAATATCAAAACCATGCCTGCAAACAGAACAATAAATAACATTAATCAATACATATCAAGAAAACAAGTCCTCACTTCTGCACAAACAACCAATTGTTTAAAAGAAAAAGAAGAAAAAAAAAAAACACTTCAAGGTGGGTTCATAGCCTGTGTTTTATATGCGCTTCACTATAGGCTGTCTTACATGATGTAAGAAAATTTGGTTCCGAACCAACTTTTTACTGAATGAAGCCTTCCCATCCTCTTCCCTCTTGTTTATATATTTTATTTCATTTTTTTTTTAATAATCAATTTACTTAGTAAACATTAAATACACACTTGTTCTTCATTTTACAACCATCCTTTTAACCCATTGAATGCGTAATCAAATTGATAGACCTACCTTAGTGACTGAATAAAATCTACACGATTTTAAAAGTTAATTTAAAAATTTAAAAAAAAAAAAGTTTGGATCCACTGTGAATAAAAACGTGAGCGGGCAAAATGGTTCTACTCGAGGCACAGAGAATAGAGCTACTGAGGGCTGAAAGGGAGGGCTTGGATCCCGCATTGAATGGGTTAAAAAGTATTAAAATTTAGTAATAAATTGGACTTTGTTGTTCATAATCTGATCGGAACACTGCTCAAGTGCACAAGGAAGGAAGGGTGGGGGAAAACACTCAAACAATTTTAATCAATAAGATGATGTATTTGTTTATCTTAAATCAAGTTGTAGGTTTAAAAAATGCACCTATGTAGAACAAACATGATATCGACCCTAAAAAAAGTATTTTATTATAAAAACATAGATTATAATAGCTTAACCCAACTAACACTTGTTTTATAGACATATTAAAACTTTCAGTGATCAGGTTCCATTTCCATCATCTGAAATTCGAAAAAGCAAGACTCTACTGCAAGTCTCTTTTTCACACACTTCCATGGCCAGATTACAAAATGGCCGGTTAAACCAAATTTTTCTTGTATCAAGCAGATAAAAACAGATAATGCTACTAAAGATGCCATTATCTCACAGCTAGATGTAAACTGTTCAGCTAACTGCAATAGACAAGTGCCCAAAGATATCTTAACAAAACAATGGTAAACAGACCTGTTTGCCTTCTTATATGGCCACATGGGTGTCATACAATGATTAACCTCAAGCGGAGTTAACAACTGCCAGAAAACTGATGGCCAATTAAACAGATAGCTGGTTAAACTGATGGTAGGTTAAACCAATAGCTGGATAAACTGATGGTAGGTTAAACTAATAGCTGGTTAAACTGATGGTAGGTTAAACTAATAGCTGGTTAAACTGATGGTAGGTTAAACTAATAGCTAGTTAAACTGATGGTAGGTTAAACCAATAGCTGGTTAAACCGATGGTAGGTTAAACCAATAGGTAGTTAAACTGATGGTAGGTTAAACCAATAGCTGGTTAAACCCATGGCCTGCTAAACTGATTGCTGGTTTAACTGAAAACCATTTGAAACGAGACCAGATAAGAGGGGCTTCTACTGTATTATTGGAAATAAGTATAATTACTCGAAATCGTCCTCAGGTTCTGAGTCAGTGTGTTCTTCCTCACTAACCACATCCTTCCTGAAGACAAGTTCCCTCACAGCTGTTGGTCTTTTAGTAGTACTGGTGCTGGGGATTTGATTTCGGTCCAACTTGCCACCACTTTTTTCTCCTTAAAACAACAAATAAATAAATAAAATAGAGCTAACAAAAAACCCCAAAAAAATACAAACAATCACAGGGAAGTATTTGCCTCCAAGTACTTTTTAGGGTTTTGTAGATGATTATGCATACCTGTTATGTAATTATGATTTTTTTTTTTTTTTTACCACAAGGGTCCCAGGGTTGATCCCTCAGGGGGTCACTATGTTTTTTATCGGTAATAATGACAAGGTATTTTTTTTTTCAGGATATTTTCATCTTATCAAATTTTTCCTATGATTTGATAAACAAGTTGCGCCAGTGTTTTAAATTTCAGCTCTTTAGCTTAAACGATTTAGGTTCTATGAACCAAAGAGCGACAATGAACCAGAGTCCGCAGATCCTTGGCACACAGAATCCTTTCCAAATCTCTCCACCTGGCCCCAAGCATCTTTGCTTTCCAACATTTTTCTGACTACATTGTCTGGGCTGAACTCACCGATTTCGGATGTAAGCTCTGTTCTTATCTGAAGAGAACCCAGGAGAGATTAGCACTAATCAAGATTTAATATTAAAATTATCCAAGGTTTTACATTACGATAATTATATTTAAATATAAGTAAAATACATTAAAAAAATTCTCACTTTTATTTGGTGTACATTCAAATGATTCATCACCAGATTCCACCTCTTGTTTAATCTCAATAGTTGGAACACGAGCTCTATAAAACAAAAACAAAACAAATAATAAAATAAAATAAAATAAATGCAATACTTCGAATATTCTATACACATTACAATGTAGGATACATTTAAGAAATAAAATAATTTGTTTTATTAATGCTTTAATTGAAAACTTACACTGTGTTAATACATATTTTCTAGGGGGTTAATTTTATACATCAGTAAGTAGTAAAGACCAATAAATAAAATGATATAGAAAAAAATAACTTAAAAAGACAATGTAAAAGATACGAACCTTCTAGCACCTCTAACAGTTTTGAGTTTAGATTCTGGGGGAGTTACTGCAAGTGTTGGCCCCTGAAAAAAAAAAATAAATAAATAAAGAGGTAAATAAATGTTAAATAGCACAATTAATCAGTATATTGTCAAAAAATATTAAAAGCTTACACAGACTGGGTTTGCTGATGACCAACTTCAGTAGTCGAAGCCAGTCTGTACTTAAGCATCTCATTAGAGAATAGCCTGAACCTTGAGTTATTTTATTCAAACCTCAAATTATTGAAACTTTGGATAATACAAATGTTTTTTTTATTTTATTTATCAATACTTTATTTATAATGCATACACCTATATTAAACATCTGTTTTGTTTATTTGAGTAGTATATTTTGTGAATCGCAAAGTTAAAATAGAATTAGCCATTTTTATGTGATTATTTTAAAACTTATTACAGAAGAAAGGGAGGGAATCCAACTTTAAGAATAAATTGAGGAAACGATCTAAATTCATAAGTCGAGATTTGTCACAACTAAATACTTAAATTACGTCTAGTAGACCATTTTTACTTAACCATTAATACTAAACATTTGTGTGCTCGGATTTTAAAACTTTAATAAAACTAAAAATTAAACATATATATTTTACAGAGTAGTTTAGTTTGTCCCTTCTATTAATCTTCTAGAAGATGACGATTGGAGAGAAATTGACGAAACCACTATGTGGTCTAATTATAACTTTATACAACTTTTTTAAAAAACATATCGCATTTTAACTTCTTAAGATAGGCATGAATATGCCCCGGAGTGGGGCGAAATATAGCCAGATTTCGAAAGAGATGCTCTGCGTATAATTTATNCAATAGCTGGTTAAACCGATGGTAGGTTAAACCAATAGGTAGTTAAACTGATGGTAGGTTAAACCAATTGCTAGTTAAACTGATGGTAGGTTAAACCAATAGCTGGTCAAACTGATGGTAGGTTAAACCAATAGCTGGTTAAACTGATGGTAGGTTAAAACAATTGCTAGTTAAACTGATGGTAGATTAAACTAATAGCTGGTTAAACCGATGGTAGGTTAAACCAATAGCTGGTTAAACCCATGGCCTGCTAAACTGATTGCTGGTTTAACTGAAAACCATTTGAAACGAGACCAGATAAGAGGGGCTTCTACTGTATTATTGGAAATAAGTATAATTACTCGAAATCGTCCTCAGGTTCTGAGTCAGTGTGTTCTTCCTCACTAACCACATCCTTCCTGAAGACAAGTTCCCTCACAGCTGTTGGTCTTTTAGTAGTACTGGTGCTGGGGATTTGATTTCGGTCCAACTTGCCACCACTTTTTTCTCCTTAAAACAACAAATAAATAAATAAAATAGAGCTAACAAAAAACCCCAAAAAAATACAAACAATCACAGGGAAGTATTTGCCTCCAAGTACTTTTTAGGGTTTTGTAGATGATTATGCATACCTGTTATGTAATTATGATTTTTTTTTTTTTTTACCACAAGGGTCCCAGGGTTGATCCCTCAGGGGGTCACTATGTTTTTTATCGGTAATAATGACAAGGTATTTTTTTTTTCAGGATATTTTCATCTTATCAAATTTTTCCTATGATTTGATAAACAAGTTGCGCCAGTGTTTTAAATTTCAGCTCTTTAGCTTAAACGATTTAGGTTCTATGAACCAAAGAGCGACAATGAACCAGAGTCCGCAGATCCTTGGCACACAGAATCCTTTCCAAATCTCTCCACCTGGCCCCAAGCATCTTTGCTTTCCAACATTTTTCTGACTACATTGTCCGGGCTGAACTCCCCGATTTCGGATGTAAGCTCTGTTCTTATCTGAAGAGAACCCAGGAGAGATTAGCACTAATCAAGATTTAATATTAAAATTATCCAAGGTTTTACATTACGATAATTATATTTAAATATAAGTAAAATACATTAAAAAAATTCTCACTTTTATTTGGTGTACATTCAAATGATTCATCACCAGATTCCACCTCTTGTTTAATCTCAATAGTTGGAACACGAGCTCTATAAAACAAAAACAAAACAAATAATAAAATAAAATAAAATAAATGCAATACTTCGAATATTCTATACACATTACAATGTAGGATACATTTAAGAAATAAAATAATTTGTTTTATTAATGCTTTAATTGAAAACTTACACTGTGTTAATACATATTTTCTAGGGGGTTAATTTTATACATCAGTAAGTAGTAAAGACCAATAAATAAAATGATATAGAAAAAAATAACTTAAAAAGACAATGTAAAAGATACGAACCTTCTAGCACCTCTAACAGTTTTGAGTTTAGATTCTGGGGGAGTTACTGCAAGTGTTGGCCCCTGAAAAAAAATAAAATAAAGAGGTAAATAAATGTTAAATAGCACAATTAATCAGTATATTGTCAAAAAATATTAAAAGCTTACACAGACTGGGTTTGCTGATGACCAACTTCAGTAGTCGAAGCCAGTCTGTACTTAAGCATCTCATTAGAGAATAGCCTGAACCTTGAGTTATTTTATTCAAACCTCAAATTATTGAAACTTTGGATAATACAAATGTTTTTTTTATTTTATTTATCAATACTTTATTTATAATGCATACACCTATATTAAACATCTGTTTTGTTTATTTGAGTAGTATATTTTGTGAATCGCAAAGTTAAAATAGAATTAGCCATTTTTATGTGATTATTTTTAAACTTATTACAGAAGAAAGGGAGGGAATCCAACTTTAAGAATAAATTGAGGAAACGATCTAAATTCATAAGTCGAGATTTGTCACAACTAAATACTTAAATTATGTCTAGTAGACCATTTTTACTTAACCATTAATACTAAACATTTGTGTGCTCGGATTTTAAAACTTTAATAAAACTAAAAATTAAACATATATATTTTACAGAGTAGTTTAGTTTGTCCCTTCTATTAATCTTCTAGAAGATGACGATTGGAGAGAAATTGACGAAACCACTATGTGGTCTAATTATAACTTTATACAACTTTTTTAAAAAACATATCGCATTTTAACTTCTTAAGATAGGTANGGGTGGCCTGGGGGCAAAGTGGGTGGTTGCCCCGAGTGGGTAATAGCATGAAAACAAACTTCCCTTGGCATGGTAGAGATCCTCCAAGTTTCATTAATTTATCTCAAACCGTTCAAAAGTTAAAAGGGGGGGGGGGGAGACTTTTGGACCACCCTGTATGTCCGAAGACATATTACTACTGATCCTGAACATTCTCTCCCAAGTCCACGTTGCCCCTCTTTGAGAACAACATGCAAACCCCTGAAGATGCCCCCAGCATAAGAGGCGAAACGTCGGAATACATTTCGAACAAGACACGGTCACCGCACCAGAAGACCTAGAACTTAATAATATGTTCGAGTTGACAACGAAGGACTGAACAACAAAATAAAATAATAAATATAACCGAAACGTAAACAAAACATAACCCAGGTTAAAGGAGTGAGCCTCTTCCAAAATTCCTACAACATTTATTTTTTAATATTTGTATAGCTAATTTTATTTATTTATTTATTATTATTATTAATTTTTTTAAAATTAATTGGTCTAAAAGCAGACGAAGGTTCATGGTCCAGAATCCATGTTTAGCCAAACAGCTGGTGTACATAGTTGGTGAATGGACACCTTCTGGGATACAGCTGAATAGCAGCATTATTTATTTATTTTTTTTTCTTTTTCAGATGAATGAAAAGGGTGCATAACATCTGTCCCTGCCTAACTCATTTCTTTTTAATAATTTTAAAGGTTTTTAATTTGGCTTAGGAAAGCCATACAACAGATAATATTGTTGTGTCCCTAGACACTGGTTGCTAGGCGAGGGAGTTTATTTATATTATTTATTATTAATGTCAGTCGATTAGACATATTGTCCTTGTTATTGTGTTATGTGATTGCGGCTAAATATAGTTCTTATGTATTACGTATGTGAAGTTATTGTAGTGAGAAATGCGAACGAAACAATATACCATGATAATACATGTAGATGGTAACAAGTGAGTATCTTTAAATTAAGTGTTTTAGAGATATTAGGGTCAAAATGTACAGAATAAAATCCTCAATTAACTTAGAGAACCCTTGCTTTTTTTTTATACATTCTAAATTTCTTAATGGCTTAAATAAAAAATACAAGGATTATACTAAGTTAATGAAAGTTTTTTTTAAATCTTACACTTTTTAATTAATAAGGGAACGATTGTAAAAGATTTTTCTTTTACTATGATAGGTCAAAGTGCCAGGGATTTCAAGATTGCAGGTCTCAATGTGTCACTATTGACATGCATTGTACTAGAAGAAAGAAATAATTACAGTAGAGACTCGCTAGTCTGGAGTTAATGGGATCAGGCACTGTCCGGATAAAGCGGAATCATTTATAAAACTAGTTTTAGTTGGGTAAAACTATTAAAAGCAATTTTTTTATTTTATCATAAAAAATTACTGTGTAGTCTCAATGTTAAGTTGACTTTTAAAATCTAAAATTGATTTAGGATAAAGAACTTACCATCTAATTGATATAAATTTAAGGTTATTGATTGTACATTATTTCAAAAATTATTGAGGTCCATCTGACTGAATTAATCGCCGGACTAGCGGGATCTGGATCAGTGAGACTCAACCCTATTTTCAAAAATAATATGAAAGTACCAAAATTTAAATGGGTAATTCAAAACTTCCTCTCCTCTTAGAGGAAACAAGACATGGTTTTTTGGTCTTTGAAGGACTTAAAAATATCAAAATCAACTACTAAAAAATAACAAACACAGTTAAAAATGTTTTGTTCTTCAATATTCTAAAAGTAAGCTTGAAACTCTAAAACACTTACTCTTTTTCTTTTAGCGTATTTTTCCTCATCTTCATAAAAGAAATCATCAGATTGTTCCCGCTTTTTTCTTTTCCTGAAATAATAAATAAGAAGTTAATTAATTGACTAAACTTTTATCATCAAATCAAATTTCTGAGTTCCCCGTTAACTATCTTACACCATAATGATGCATACCATGGTTTGGGTTGACCATTTTATCACTGAATTTTTACACCATACAATATTCCCTTGATTGAAAAAAGGCTGGGCTAGTAATTAACCAGCAGAAAATAAATTATTCTTAATAAGTAGTGGTTCCTTATTAGTATTGAAATGCTCCTATGTGTTAGGTTGTGAATGGGTTAAGAGCAAAAGTTGCAGAAGCATATTTTTTTAATGTATTGTCCCAAGACGGACATCATCAGGCCTATAATCAAGGCCTATAATTTCTATTTATATTAATAATTACATTAACTGTAATAATATAATTAAAAATGTTGACTACATTTTTACTTCCATGAAAATTGAAGTATGGTGATACCCTCCAAAATGTGATTCCAAGATCTCTATGAAGGAGGGGTCTTAAAAACCTTAAATCTGTCTTAAATCCGTTTCATATACATGTATGTCTGTGCGCACGTATGTAAGCATGTAAGTACGTTCATTCGGAACTTTAAACCTCTATAACATCGCTTCAAGACATCGTATTGAGATGTGGGGTTTGCGGCATATTTTAGAACTTTTCGTCGGCAAAACTGATGGAGCAAACCACATCATCGTAGCTCACGACGTTTCGGAGCTACAGTCACTTAAGCACGAAATCGGTCTGTCAACGATAACTTCAGTAGGCTTTATTTGATTTTAATTTCCTGATTTAAATTTACAAAACATATTAATGTAAATAGATAATAATGTTGAAATACCTTGATCAAATGCCTAAAGTTGTCCCTATTGGGAAACTCATATGGCCAAATAATATTGCAATAAGCTTCAGCAACTTTTCTCTTTACCCCATCACTTCACAACCCAACACTTAAGAGCTAAAATAGATTACGATCAATAGGAACAGAAAACAGTTGATAAAGATGGATCACTGTCTTGAAAAGGCATATGCCTAATAGTCTAAAATTCTTGTGTCGTTCTCAAAGACTCAAAAGGAAGTGATTCAAGAAACAGGAGGATAGAAAATATAAGATCTAAGAAGCTTAAGGAAGAAATATTGGCGTGAAAAATGCAAGAAAGCACACTAATCTCACATAAATCTTACCAATTGAAAAAAGCTATCTTCTATACTGCCCTGCTTAGCGAAAATGTCGTATCTACAATTTTTGTCGAAAATGAGGTTATGTCATTTTAAGGGTTTTGGGGGGTGGTTTTTGCTGTTTTTGATGGTCCCGAAGCCGTATCTCCGTCCTAAATAAGAGAAACGAGAGATTTCGTAGATACGACATTGTGAAAAAGAGGTATTATACTAAGCGAAATTGCCGTAAGTGAAGATTAAGAAGCGAAAATGCCGTATCTGACAGTAGATACGACATTATCGCTTCGTATAATACAGTTGCGACTTTTTTGCTTCTGATAATCCCTGTTGTAACCGATAGTTTTTAGATGTTATATGCAGTATCCAGCCAAAGGCTGAATGGGGTGGATGTCTTTGTCTTATCAAAGACACGTGTTTTATTACTTTTTTTNGCCTTAAACTTTTGATTACTTAGTAATTAAATTATAAATTAAACAAAAAGTACTTTAAATACTGAATACATATTTAGATTCATTTACGGCATTTTTGCTTAGTATAATACAGATACGGCAAATTGGCTTATGAATTTCACTCTCCCCAACTGTTATAATTAGTTTATAAAAGCCTTATCTACAGGCATTTCAGTAAATCTTATTGCCCTAACAAATGTATTTTATTAATTTATGTAAAACTAACATGGCTCTAAAGATGATAAAATTCTGAATCTATTGATACTACTTAATAAGCAATTGAACAAATACAATGAGAGTAACGAGGCTTCAAACTTTGAAATGTTTAAAGTCGATTATCTCAAAACTTTTTTTTCCAAAAATCCTGTAGATACGACATTTTCGCTTAGCAGGGCAGTATAATACATTATTGATTTATGTTGGGTACTTAAAGGTACATGCTAATATAACAGCACAGCCTTAAAAATATTTTAAAAATTCACAAAATATTTTTACAAAATTAATTATTTGTAACGAGAATTTTTGGAAATTACTCATAGCTAATATAACTTAGAGAAAACTTGATCGCCTTAATTTCAAGAGATAACAGCTGATCTTTAATAAAGTACGGTATCAACCACTTTTATTGATCTTCTAGTAATTGATGAAGAAATAACTAATAATTAAGAATAAAATGTTTGCTAGTATTTTTGTTTATTTATTTTTTTTTTTACAATAAATTGATCAAATTAGCTGTTTGAGATTTATTTACTAAATTATTACTTTGTGAGATATAAATAAGATATTTGTACTACCTCCCAGGGCCACCGTTAGAAGAAGCTTTAGATGATTCACTCTTGTTTGCTTCTTCTGATAATATCAAAGCCACTGCTTCCTAAAATGTTAAGAAAAGAAAATTAAAATTAGTTTCTATACTAACACTAACTGAGAATAATTACCAAAAAACCATAACCCATAAACATATAACCATATGAATAATTTAAAATAAAATAACATAAAAATTAATAATAATATTTCTAACAACAATTATAAAACTTACTTCAACGCCTCTTCTTTTCCTCTTCCCTTCAATTAAGTTATCTAAAAATAAGATAATATTTTCAATAATTAATAAATTCGAAACAATAATAAATAGTAAACTTAATAACATGATTATCAGCACTATTTTGTAAGTACTATTATTCTTACTCATGTTTTATAGAATAGAGAATTTGGAGCTAAAACTTAGAAGGAGAAGGTTAAACACAAATAAGTTTTTGAGTTATGTGGTTCAATCAAATATAAACAGGATTTTTTCAATAATTTAAGAGTAAAGACAACATTCTCTTATTTTATAATTCATTTCTTCCAAAGTTTAGTTTTAATCTTTTTACCCTCTTATCGTAAATTAACGAGGCCAGGCATGAAACCAGTAGAGCAAGAATTCAGTAATGGAATCAATCTGTTTGCTTCCGGGTCAACCAGACTTTGTCGTTAACCTTAATTGCCCAATACCTTACTATATTGATGTATATATTTCATAGAGCACGATTAAAATCATATTTTCAATTTATTAAAACCTAAAATGTCGCTTAATGAGCCTTTATAGTAAGGGACACTTATTATCAGGCTCTCAAGGCATTTAGAGATTAAGATAGCAAGTGATAGATACTATACTTATGATAGAAATTATTTTTAAACTAATTTTAAAAGAAAAGTATCGAGATCTTGCTGCTTCAAAATATCTACAAAGATATCTCCTACTACAAACCACAAGTGAATTCCACGCTCGATAATAGACTGTTATTTTGTAACAAATAATATCTAATTTCAAAATATGCTTACCATGACAAACATTGTAGGTTTTCCTGCTGAACTTATGTGGAGTTAATACAGTTTCGCCAATTGTCTTCTTTAGATGTCTATAGCAGTGATCATTAAGTGCAATTAAAGTGTAGGGAACTTTAAGGACGTTACCAAAATCAGGGTCATCCTCTTCAGTACATTCAATCGTGAAGGATAAACAGGTATCAGTTTTCTTTGAACCCACAGGATGTGACCTAAAATAAAAATGTTTATGTAAATATAAAATAAATAAAGGATTTAATAGAAGTAAAAAAATATATATATATATAAGGTAGAACTCCTCATATCCGTCACCTAGTGGGAGCTGAGTATGGTCGGAACAAAAAAAGATTGGAAAAATTTTAGGATCAAAGAAATGCAAAAATTTCAGTGTGAAAAAGAAATCTTTGTTGTATCATACATCTGTACATTGTACCGCCAAAGGGAGTATGATGTGGTCATTAGTAAGCTATATAAGTGTGGGGGAAGAGTGCCCCATAGGATGTGTCCCTCACTCCGCACCGTCCGCGATTCATTGATGCAATTCAGAGTATCATGGCACGGGATCGAACCCACGAACATGAGTTGCCTCGACTTATTGATAGCTGAGCAAGCACCTTAAGACCCTTGGCCACACCGGCTCCCTTAAGTCTAAAATATTATATTGACAAGCTAATTAAACTACTCTTAAATTCTAATTTTAAATAATGTCACTTGAACTAACCATTCAACACTTTCCACAGTGCCGTCAATATATTCATCCTGATCATTTTTATAAGTTATTATAGAACCTTTAATAACTAAACTTGCAGGGAAAATATTGCACGAACTCATTGTCACTAATGCTCCGTCGAAAAACTGGATCCTTAAGTTATTGCTGTACTCCCAATCTGTGTAGAAACAACCGTGGACAATAGCTGGGTAATATATCTTGTCGGCTGGCCATTTAGCAAATACAAGCAAATCTTTACCTGCAAAATAATCATCAAGAAACATTAATACTTATTTTTCATGTGTTGACACTTAAAATATACCATGTTTTCAACCATTAGTATGAACCTATATAGCTATAAGTTTATTTTATTACTTCAGGCAATAATAATAAAATTAAAATATGTAAAAGGGTTCAACTACTAACCAAAGAATTATTAAATTAAATATAATGTTATCAACCCTTAATATAAAACTGAATGTAGGAACTAAAAAACTTTTTAAGTTTTACGAAAGTTCCATTTTTTTAAATTTTTTTTAAATAATTTTTCTTACTTCAAGTATGCAGATGAACAGGGAGAATATATCTAATTATAAACTGTAATAAACTAACATAAAAAAGCAAAAGCTATGATGAATAGAATTAAAAAAGGTGAAATACACTGTTCAGAGCTCCAAACCATTCAATATTTTAGTCTTTATCAAAATAAACACTATCCCAGCTGATAAGCAGATTTGTCATATTCTGATAGTTCAATTAAGAGCAGAATTGTCCAGATTTTCAACCAGATTTTGACAAATAATCAATTTAAAGGGACTGTTGGTCTTTATGTAATTATTATTTTTGTTTTATTTTTTATTTTTGTCATTGAGTTAATTGGACAGGAGATAGCGTGTAAAAAAGTGTCTGAATAAACCTCAAGCTACAATTTGGTGTATAAGTTAATATTTTAGTTTTAGTGCCTTTAAAGAATATGTGGTCGGCTAAGTTCGTCTGACGGGACATAGCTATGCAATAGGCATTTGAAAAAAGACAAACTGGTCGAGAGCTGCCATGTCCCGCCAATTACGGTGAATAGAGTGATTATCATGATCCTGATTAAAAAATTAGTTAGTAGACCGAAAATCAAGTTGATGTCAGTTTGTCTCTTGATAGGGGACAACTTTGATTTGGAGTAATATTTGAATAACTAACCTGTCAAAGGACAAAACATCAAAAAGATCAACTTGTATACAAAATTTTTACTTGATGTGAATCAAACACTTTTTTTGCACACTACATCCTGGATTATTAAAAAGAAAACAAATAAAACTTACCATATTTACAATCAGGAGGACACTGATGAACATCTAAAGGTATACTACTTGAAACTTCCTCCTTCACTACGGTACTTTCTTTCTTAACTTCCGACGCCCTACCCCTGGGTCTAGGGCTGATCACTCGAATAGTAGGGGGACTAGTGGGAGGACTTGTTGGAGGATCATCATTTTCCTTCGGCTTATTTTTACGAGGCCTTCCGCGTCTTTCGACCTACAACATTTCAAAATAAATTTTATTGAAAATAATGAAAATTGTTTTTAAACGAATTTAAAAAATTAATTGAAATTTTAATTACAAACCTTCTTCACTGCAGGAGCTGGTAGATTATCATCAGAATTAGACGTAGAAGTGACGACTGGTTCCAACTTCAATTTAGGTTGAAACGAGTCAATGATATTAGATTTGAACACCAAGGAACAAATGCAAGGTTTTGAACACACACAATGCTCCGGCTTTTGTAGACTACTGAATGAAATCTGAGGTGAGCTAATTTCTTCTTGATTCGTTGCTGTAAAATAATAATATTTTTTAATAATTAAAATAATCCTAAATAGATAACGACATATAATTGTTATATTGTTATACATATGTTTGGCAACACATTAGTTTCAGCTGTCTTCCCTTCTGGGACCTGCCTGGCACCTTCAATAGGTTGTCAAATAAAAATCCACAAAAGTATATAATTTTTTTTTTTTTAAAAAAAAGAACTTGAGTAGAAAACAATCCAGTCAGAGTGCAATACTTCTTATTTGATTTAAAGATATACTTTTAATAGGGTTGGTAACTATTGGACAATTTTTTTTTTTCTTTAGCCTATAAATTATTTATGGCTCCATATCTAACTAATTAAAGCATCAAAATATATAACAAAATATATTATATGATATGATTTACCATTTTTCTTTCTTTGTGAAGACTGAAAACCAAATGAACGGTTTGATGCTCTTCCACCTCGAGATCTTGGGAATCCAACTCTACACCAACAGAGAAATTACATTTTGAAATTTTAACATTTATATAGCATTTCTTATCATAAAAGTAATGAGGTATCTATAAGGGGAGAGTGTTTAGATTTTGCAGTAAGATAGAAAAGTAAGTTTTTTTTTTTTTTATTAATAATACCTTTATTGAAATTTAATATACAATAATTATACAATAATACAACACATAATAATATATTTTACAATGATTTTACACATTAGCACATTTCAGGTTATCTCTCCACTAGAGAACATGTAGTTCTGTGCAGTGAAGAGAGCCATCCTCTCATTCTAGTCAACTGATAAGTTTCATGTGGATGAGATAGAGATATTCCTTTCATTGTGTTTATTGGCATCAAACGAAGGGATTGTAGTCACACGACAAGCCTGCAGGATGGAATGAGCGGATTGTCTCACAGGAAAGAGTGCAGGAAAGTTGTTGTGTAGATGGTAATGGACATGATTATCAATCATGCCGGGCTTTCCTTCATGATCAAGAAAAAGGAAAGTCTGTTGGGAAAGAACGACAGTGGATGGGGCGCTATTCTCACCTACATAAAAGTTGGAACTATTCACTAGTGGGGCATTAACGGCCCCTGGGGGAGCATAAAGAAGATGAAAGCCTGAATAAAGTGGAAGCGGATGGAGGATGCTCAGGAAAATCTGAAGAGGTTAGTCAATTGCTCCTGGAGGGGACATGCTCAGGATAGGAAAGAACGCAGGGGCATTGTTTCAGATGGCCAGGGCTCTTTAACTGGGCTGTAGCGCCATGGAATTAGAAAATTCACTGTGGGTTATGGATAGCACCTGGAGCAAGGAAAAGAGGAAAGCAATGAACAATTTTCAGGACACCTGAATAAGTTAGGCTATTGCTCTTAGAGGAAATGTGGTGATAAGGAAGAATGGAGGCATCGTTTCACATGATTAGAACCCTTCATGGACTGTAGCACCATGAAAATGTAAAATCCACTGGTGGGGTATGGATAGCAATGGAGGAGCATTTTGTCCCTAAAGTTCATTTTTGTTTTTAGCTTCCTTTTCAGTTAAAAGAAAGTGGAACTACGTTAAGGAGGTTGCCAGGGATATCATGGAGGGATCTTGTCTCTGTCTTATGTTCTATTTAAAGAATTAACAGGACTTAGGTCAGGTAATTAAGTTTCTCTGGTTTCATAGAAGAAAATATATTTCACTTATTTGTCAAACAAAAAAAAACATACATACAGTTTACTCACGATAAATTGAAATCTTGGGGACCTCAAGAAAAAATTACAAACTACCGATAGATTTTATGTGCCCAGTGTTTTATTTATTTGAGAAGGGCCAAAGGATTAAAAATTAATGCGAGACGAGAAAACAAACATTATACTGTAAATACATACATGTGTACAGTACAATAAAATACATTTGAAATAAATAAAATGTAATATAATTAAAATAATCAAATGTATTATCATATCTTGAAAAGGGCAGTGAATAAGTAAAACAGTTGAAATTACCCTAATTCACTTCAAATTAAGGGAAGGACTCATTTCAGATACAATATTAAAACTCTTTATTTACCTAGGGAGATGAACAGAGGAGCTTGAATTATTAGCAGAGATCCCTGATGATTGCAAAGATTCAGTCAAATCACAAAACTGCAAGCAAAAATAACAATAATTACTTTCCACTAGAATTAAGTAAAATAAACACTTAAAATATACACAAAATAACACAATAAATTTTAATAACCAACATTATAATTGATTTGTAGGTACGTATGACTAAGTATGATAAGTAAGTATAATAAGTAAGGATGACTAGCAGAATACATAATATATATTCTGTGCATATTATGCACATTGTAGGACAAAGGGCTGCAGATACAACTCAAAGCATGAAATGAATAATTCATTTTATTCTTAAGACAATAAGTCATTTCCTCTCTCGGGGGAATTAATTCACGTAATTTTGGCAATATCTTCCTTATCACATATTTAGAGATTCCATACAAATTGAATAATCAGTAATCTGAAAACCTAAAAGAAATAGGAATAAGTACTTCAGAAATTATAATCTATTAAAGTTTTTATCACCAATTCTTACAAGACGTTGTTTAACTACATTCCTATTGCTATGCATCTAGTTTGCCTAGTAAAAGGTGACATACTCAAATCAGTAGAAAACAAATCTTCTTTTTTGACTTTTAAAATGTTTAAAAGGTAAAAGGTTGTATACTGATTTCAGAAAACATCTAGGTTACAACCATTTACCTTTTCACCACCTAAAAGGTGAGAACATACCAAGCATGTATACAAATCATTATTAGAAAAAAATTGCATATACTTTTAAATTAAAAAATAAAAAATGTAATAATTTTTTTGTTGTGGTGATAAATGTTCATGCTCATTATGCCCTTAAAATAAATTTTCAGGGAATAATACAGAAAATTGAAGACCACCTTATATAGTGTGATCAAAATTCAAATCTTATCTTTGATACAATAATATACATAAAAGCATAGATTAAAATCATTGTGACTTCCGAGAGTGTGAAATGTTTGTTTTGAGCTGACCAAAAACAAACTTGTGATCTTCAACAGCATGTTTCAACTCCAAAAAGGAGGTGGACAAGCTGCCAAAGACAGGTGAACTAAGGGGGGAAAACAAAAAATGGTGTCACCAAAGTCATACAAAGAAGATCACATTTCACTTCCAAAATCGTGTATTATCAATTAATGGAAAGCTATTTTCAACTCTCTAAAAAAACAGAAAAAATAAGCAATCTTCCTTCAGAATATACAACATTGTTAAATTTTATATCCCTTAATTCAATAACAAAAGAGTTACAATACTTTTTTGGTATATATTTACCACCATTGTCTACGAGCTAAGTGCAGTACATACCACACAAAAAAATAAATAGATTACCTCTGAGGTACAGAAATTTCTTTCATCCAAAAATAGTTTTACTAAAAAAAAATATTTACTTGATCTATAGATATCGAGACAACTTCTTTCCTTTGAAGAGAATATAGAACTGTACAGAGGGCGGATAATTTCAGTTGCATTTTCTCTAAACCCTCTTCTTCCTTAATGTCTGGGATTGAGACCTCTGGAACCTAAAGCAAAAATAGAATGATATTAAAGATAAGATAATTTGGTCTATTCAATGTTACAAAAAAAAAAAAATAAATAAATAAAAAATACAATAAAGTTTAAAAACGTGTACCAATTCTCTTTTCAGAAAATGTTATTCAATTTTTAAGTTTTTGGTAGTATTCATACTACGGAATGTTTAAACATTAATTTAGAACAAATTATAATTACTATTTACAATAGGAGAGAGACAGAGAAAAATAGACTTCAGCGCCGGGATTCGAACCACGGGCCTCCTTTATTTACAGTAAAGACACTCTAGCTAACTAAGCTACACTGAAGTATAATTTCCTCTGTCAATAATGATACCTAGTCCCAAATTAAGCATTCAAATTTTTCCACAAGTCTAGAAGTTAACATTTACGACATTAGAACTAGACCGAGAAATGACGTTTGTAATTATAAAGTACTCAATTAGTACCTGTACCAAGTACAATCAATTAGAAATTCAATTTTTAAGTTTTTGGTAGTATTTATACTACAGAA
>KZ651247.1:685848-700646 GCA_001010745.2 Gerris buenoi
TTGAAATGATGTTTCTTTGAGAATATATCTGATTGTTGCGGCATTATAAAATCTTGTTTATAAATATGTATGTTGCGTATTTAAAAAATCATTTATATAATATTCATTACCTAAATAAGGGTTATTGTCCTACTTCATACACATATTTCATATGTTTATTCTGTTTCTAGAGCTTAAATTTCACTTCTAATGCTTTAGAGTCTTAGAAATATTTTTTTAAGGTTGGGTATTATTTTGAAGGTATTAAAATATATATAGATTTTCCAAAATGGCGGTCATATTCCAAAAAGGACCAAATAAGTCCATACCTAAGATGCTAAAGGATAATACCTATCTGCACACCTTGGTTCTCAAAATTGCAATTTTTTAAAAAATGTATTTTAGTTTAATTTAATAAAAAACATTGTTCTATTTTCGAAGAAAACCATTTAGTAACTTGCTGGTTAATACTTGACGGGATTTTTAAAAAATGTCAGTCAGTCGTCTGAGCAGATACTGGAGCCTAAACTATTGGATCGATTTTTACGGCCGTTTTTTTTTTTTTTTTATTCATTTTTTTATTTATTTATTTATTTATTTTAATTTGTTAATTTTTTTTGAGTACGTAGCACTCAATCCCATATTCGATTGAATTCGTAATCGGTGAGAATAATAATAATAAGGTGTGAATAATGACATTTGAATTGAGTCGTTTCGACCCTTTCTTGTAGGAAGGTCATCCTCGGTCATACTTTATTATTTCTGTTATGACAAATACAGTTCATTAACATTAATGTCATTATCAAGCAGCAAGAAATATTTTGCTTGATTAAGACAATAATGTTAATTAACTGTTTTTATTAAAGAAATAGTTAAGTATGACTAAGGACAACCTTACAACAAGAAAGGGTAAAAAAATCTCAATTTAAATTACTTAATTTATTTGTATTAAGGCCCCCGCAGACGACCGACTTTTTGTCGGCCGACAAAAAGTCGGTTGGAGACGGTGCGAATAGAAACAATAGAAACAGGTGGAACCCTGCACACGGCCCGACTTTACCTGTTTCTGTTGTTTCTATTCGTCCGTTTCCTATCGACTTTTTGTCGGCCGACAAAACGTCTGTCGCCTGCGGGGGCCTTTATTCTCACCTAAAGGATCCATCTCACCGATTATGAATTGTTATTTTTATAAATTATCTGAACCTTGTTTTGAAAAACATCATTAACTATTTTTGGGAGCGCCCTCAAATCAAGAGTAAAAAATCGGGTACGGGGTGCCTCGGAACTCGGAACTTTTCCTCACTTTAGAGGCCACTAAAGTGGCCTCACCTGCTGCGAAGCATTATTTTTAATAACTACATTTTATTTAATTATTTTTGAAGTTTGGCGGTATTTTGGAAGATGTAAACAAACTTTGACGTCATCAAAATTATTGCAATAATAAATAATTTGTAAATATTGGGGGCCTNTTTCTCCCTACTTTTTGATTCAGGGAAGAAAAGACCTGCTTTAGACCCTCTAAACTAATCCAAAATCATAACTTTTTCTCCCTACTTTTTGATTCAGGGAAGAAAAGACCTGCTTTAGACCCTCTAAACTAATCCAAAATCATAACTTTTTCTCCCTACTTTTTGATTCAGGGAAGAAAAGACCTGCTTTAGACCCTCTAAACTAATCCAAAATCATAACTTTTTCTCCCTACTTTTTGATTCAGGGAAGAAAAGACCTGCTTTAGACCCTCTAAACTAATCCAAAATCATAACTTTTTCTCCCTACTTTTTGATTCAGGGAAGAAAAGACCTGCTTTAGACCCTCTAAACTAATCCAAAATCATAACTTTTTCTCCCTACTTTTTGATTCAGGGAAGAAAAGACCTGCTTTAGACCCTCTAAACTAATCCAAAATCATAACTTTTTCTCCCTACTTTTTGATTCAGGGAAGAAAAGACCTGCTTTAGACCCTCTAAACTAATCCAAAATCATAACTTTTTCTCCCTACTTTTTGATTCAGGGAAGAAAAGACCTGCTTTAGACCCTCTAAACTAATCCAAAATCATAACTTTTTCTCCCTACTTTTTGATTCAGGGAAGAAAAGACCTGCTTTAGACCCTCTAAACTAATCCAAAATCATAACTTTTTCTCCCTACTTTTTGATTCAGGGAAGAAAAGACCTGCTTTAGACCCTCTAAACTAATCCAAAATCATAACTTTTTCTCCCTACTTTTTGATTCAGGGAAGAAAAGACCTGCTTTAGACCCTCTAAACTAATCCAAAATCATAACTTTTTCTCCCTACTTTTTGATTCAGGGAAGAAAAGACCTGCTTTAGACCCTCTAAACTAATCCAAAATCATAACTTTTTCTCCCTACTTTTTGATTCAGGGAAGAAAAGACCTGCTTTAGACCCTCTAAACTAATCCAAAATCATAACTTTTTCTCCCTACTTTTTGATTCAGGGAAGAAAAGACCTGCTTTAGACCCTCTAAACTAATCCAAAATCATAACTTTTTCTCCCTACTTTTTGATTCAGGGAAGAAAAGACCTGCTTTAGACCCTCTAAACTAATCCAAAATCATAACTTTTTCTCCCTACTTTTTGATTCAGGGAAGAAAAGACCTGCTTTAGACCCTCTAAACTAATCCAAAATCATAACTTTTTCTCCCTACTTTTTGATTCAGGGAAGAAAAGACCTGCTTTAGTCCCTCTAAACTAATCCAAAATCATAACTTTTTCTTCCTACTGGAGATAAAAATATTTGTTCACTTCGCGTTGAGGTTTAACCTATCTAAACATGTATGACAAATTTAACATTAGTTTCCTTTAGTTTCATTAGTTTTTTTAGTTTCATTAGGCTCCACGCGTCTGCATAGACTCAGACACAGATGACAGTTAATAGACTGCAAAGTACAGACAACAGGCAAAAAAACATAAAAACTGAAAAATGGGGAAAAGAAATAAATAGCTCTTAACAACATAATAAAAAATTCTATTTAATACTAATTTTATTTATTTATTACTTTTATTATTTATTTATATTTTATTGTTACAGGTTTAATGGATTGTATCTTGTAGTTACAAACGGCGAATATCCCTACGCCCAGGATATTGTGAGCTCAACATCTGTATGAATATTTTATATAAATATATTATTCTAACAAAAATATATATAATCTTTTATCCAAAGATCTCATTTAGTTAATTAAATTAAACTCAAACTATCAGCTATTCACTTAGCTATATCACTCAATTGTAAATAAATACATGATTATAGTAATTCAATTGTTATCATGAAATTATTACCTTATTTTATATATTGTGAATATCCTGTTTTCATATAAGCCTGTCTCTGACACGATATTATCGGGATGCTCCAAAGTGATTTTTCCAAACTATTTGTTTAATGGTCATTATTTTAAAATTAGATCAATACTAATTCTTAAAGAGTAGATTTGATCAGTGTTTTATAAACAAAATTATATGTCTATAATTAATTAATTTGTGTTTACTGTTTGTCAGTTTACACTTATTACAGTTTATTACCGATTATAACAAAGTATTTTTTTTTGTCTTTGATTATCCAAATTTATGGTTATACTCTTAAATTAAGATATATATATATTTAGTAGATCAAAAGACCAAAATTTTATTTATTATCTCATAGATTGACACATTTAAGTAAAGCATATTATAAAATCATATTAGCGAATAGGCAATGTTACCTGTCAAATAGAAATGATGAATATTAATAAATATGTAATTATAGACGTAAGAATCAGTTAATCAAGGCTTCGATCTCTAATTATTACAAATAATTTGACAAAGTGAGGGGTTCACACCAGTAAGGTAGAGCTTGAGAGTGATATATTAGAATGTTAGCAAGACAAGAAAATAGACAGTAGTGCGCAGTGCGCATACCCCCACTACCTCACCAGCTCTTCTATTTCCTTTCTCATTCCATAACTATGCACACACCTTGCAAAAAAATATCGCTAAATCAGTCCTTCTCAGGACTTTTTATAGCTAACGTGATTATATATATATATTTATATATATATTTTATATATATATTTATAGTATAAATGTATGCACGCTTGTTAGTTTAGGTATTTTTATGGGAATTTATATGTCTGTTAGAGTTTATTTGCTTGTATCTATTATTCCCTCTCTCGTTGTTACCATATAATGCACTACTAAAGTATTTAATTTCTATACTTATATTCTCAATGTAATTTGTTAGATGTTGTTTATCTTTTTTGTGTACTTCTACAAATTTTATTTATACTCATTTATTTATTNTAAAGTAAGGATTTTATAATTTGGTTTTAGGACTGGATCCAGCTAAGCCTGGATTTGAAAATGCCGATGCAACTCAAAGGTTGGACATTACAGATGCAGATTTCGTCGACTGCATTCACACATGCAGTGGAGAATTAGGTTTAGGAAAGCCCGTCTGTTCAGCAGATTATTATCCAAATGGTGCCTCAGGTTTTCAACCTGGCTGCCCTTTGTGGGACGTAGGTATGTATCAGAATTATATGTTATCTGAGAACTCTTAATGCATCTGACTTAAGTAATCACCTGACTCAAGTAATGACTCCTGCTGATAAATATTTGTATAAAATCTTGCATATGTGGATGATATGTTACATGGACGTGTCTCATTAACTTATTCATCTGCTCTTGTTGTAGCTGGTGTTTGTAGTCATGGGAGATCATACGAATACTACGCCGAGTCAATCATATCAAGTCACAAGTTTAACGGCATGGAGTGTCAAACAGTACCGCAGGATTCAACTGCTAGCAACTGTGCGCAGTCAGGGGCTCTCATGGGCGATCCAGCAACCCCAGAGTAAGTATTTTGCTGCGTTTAAAACTAATTAGTCAGAATACCAATGCATTGTCTTGTTAACAGGATCGTTTAACGATGAAGCTGCATTTAAATTTACTAACGTGATTACAAACGTTTACACTTGATTTAGGATGTTAAGGAGTTAAGGTAGAATTTCATAAGTTTATTTCAAGAGGATTTTTACATAAAAAGCTATGTCTGAAGTGGGCGAAGAATAATTTTAATGAGATTGTTTTATGTGAAATTGTCAAGTATTAAAAACAATAACATGTTTTACTTTACCTACTATAGTATTAACTGCGCAATCTGCATTTTAAATAACAAATATTATTATAAATCCCTACTCAATCAATTTCATGTGTATTTATTCACCAATAGAAGTTTTAAACCAAAAACAATGGATTGATTCGAAGATATTTACTTAGGTATTTATGTATAGAGGGTATTGCTAAATTAATTCATACAAATGTTAATATTTCATAAATATCAATAAATGCAGTCATAAAATTGCAATTTAATATTACTTATCCTTAAACATGGGGAGAAAAATGATATTTTTAGAGCTAATTCCGAATTAATTAACACGTTTTATGGGCTCTTAAGTTCATAAATACCCTTCATTGTCTATATTCTTAACAGATGCGTGGAGCATAAACTGCAGAACCGATTGAAAAAACAGTGTCGCCAACCTGATTTGAACAACTTTATTACAATAGCCATCCATTCTCTACTATTTATAAAATAATTAAGTTGGCAATCCTTCTTTTTCTCCCTGGTTTTACTTTTTCTTCCTACTTATACTTTTTTACCTATTTTTGAGTTCAGAGAAGAAAAGACTTAATTTAGACCCTCTAAACTAAAACAAAATCATAACTTTTTCTCCCTACTGGAGATAAAGAGTTTTATTTATTACTTTTATTATTTATTTATATTTTATTGTTACAGGTTTAAAGGCTTGTATCTTGTAGTTACAAACAGTGAATCTCCCTACTCCCAGGATATTGCGAGCTCAACATCTGTATGAATATTTTATGAATATATTTAAATCATATATTATTCTAATAAAATATATATACACTTTTATCCCAAGATCTCATTTAGCATATTAAATTAAAATCATATTATCCTAGCTATATTCACATAGCTATGTCACTCAATTGTAAATACATACGTGGTTATTATAATTCAATTATTAGCTTTATTTATTATATTACCAGTATTATTATATACATATTGTGACTATTCTTATTTCATATAAGCCTTTCTTTCTCTGACGCGATATTATCCAGATGCTCCAGAGGGATTTTTCCAAACTCTTTGTTTTATGGTCATTATTTTAAAATTAAATCAATAAAGTGTAGATTTGATTTGATCAAAGTGTAGATTGATTACAAACAGAATTATATGTCTATACTTAATTTATCTATATCAGCGCTGTTTGTCGGTTAACACTTGTTTATTACCAATTATATTTTTTTTTTGTCTTTGAACCCACATTTATGGTTATACTCTTAAATTAAAACATAGATATTTAATAGATTAAAAGACAAAAATTTGATTTATTTTCTCATAAATTTACACATTTNTAATATTACTTGATTTTAAGGTTTTTATACATTTATATATTTTTTACTTAAATAAATTATATATTAATATTATTAGTTTTATTATTTGTAACATTTAATTTAAACCCCACCTCTAACCACCTCTAGGATAGGATTTCTTATAAATGTTTTAAGTATGAAACTTATAACAAGCACAGTAACATATTAGGGATTACATGCATGCCCTTGTTATGCTTAATTTAATATTTTATTTCCCAGTTATGAGGGAGGGGATAATTAGGAACCTTTTGGTACTTCAAGTTAGCAAATAGCGTACAATCAATTTATGTAACGAAGTTCTACTATCAAGCCCATACTTGTAATTCCACTTCATTATTAATTCATCGCAAGCCTATAATGATGTATCATCAGCAGGACACATCCCAGTTCTACTAAATCTTAATAACTTTCCTCCTCCAAAACACTCCTGATAGACATTACTTAACGGAAATTCAAATAGGGACAAGTTTAGAAGAAAAAAAAAATAAACTTAAATATCTCTGAAGACGCTTATAAGGAAATCAACGATGCAGTTCTTGAAATCACTAAAACCATTCTATCATCAATCTTAGAATCAACAGAAGTTAAGCAAACTACAACAAGTTAAAAATGTACATTCTCTTAAATATCAGGAATCTATCTTCTAAACGTAATGCAAGAGCAACATAGCAAAGCTGCAGATTCCCAATTGACAAGCTTACTATCAGACAACAGACTATCAATATTGCTTAGGGACGCTATAAAACTATACTAGAAAATGAACGTTTCACTGCTTGAATGTGCATGTCTTATACATGCTGATGTCCAAAGTGTGCCTTTTGTTGACTATTATCAAAAGGCACACTTTGGACATCAGCAACTAAATGGATAACTTAAGATAAATACATCTCCTCTCCACTTAAAAAAAGAAGATAATTCCTGGGCGAAAAGTGATTAAGAAAAATACCAATTATTTTCAAGACATTTACAACACACTAACAAAGTATAGACAGTGAATTCCTTTCTCCTCTTCAACTGATGTCCATTCCATAAACACCTACCTTCCCGAATGACTTCTGGCAACCATCTTATAACTTCATCCATCCTAAAACAGTTACCCAAAAAGTAATTCTTTTTAACCACATATTCAATGCTCTCCTGCACACCACATAATATTCTAGTCTTTGGAAATTACCCGTTACAATAATGATATTGAAACCTAATAAACCTATTAGGATTATTGAGCCCAAATTTCTATCAACGCATCAGCCAATTCCCAGTAATTGAGAAAATCTTTGAGGAACTTATCCTTCAAAGATTGCATACTATCCTAAAAACCCAAAATTTTCTTCCGAATTATTAAGTAGGTTCTAGATATCCTCACTTATCCAGCAATACCATCGCCTCGTTGATGCCATATATTCACTTTTAAGCGGAAACAGTATTGCTCAGGCGTCTTTCTCAATGAAGCACAAGCTTTTGTTAGGGTCTACTGCACGCCGGATTGCTCAAGCACTTGCTCTCACATTCCTTCATCCTAATATCCTATTCCAGTGAGCGCTGTTTAAAAGTCACTCAGAACCAACCCTATTCCTAAATCTACCCTGTCCTGAGTGGCGTCCCCCAGGGCAGCATCCTCGATCCTTTCCTTTACACCGTCTACCCTTCCAACCTTTTTGAATATTCTTCCACAGTTTTATCCTCATTTGCCGACGATAAAAGTACCCCCTCGACCCACGAAGACCCAATAACATTATAGACCAACTTTAAAATCACTTAAATCTCTTTGGCCTTTTTTTTTTAGTAAATGGAGGATCAATATTAACATTAAAATAGTACATGTCACTTCAAGGTGCATGTCCTTAAGTCACCCTCAAACAAATGCCTATCCCTCAGTCAGAGTAGACTCGCTTTCTAGAATTAACTTTTGATAGAAGACTGACTTGGGCTACATGCTACACCCACAAAATAAAAATGACAAAGACTAACAGACGATACAAACTAATTACTAGATGTCTAAATCAATCTAAACTCACGGTATCTAATAAACTACATCAATCAAAAAACCAAACAAACAAAAATACAAAACCATCCAGGGTGTGCGCAGACTTGAAATGAGGACATTCCATTTTTGAAACCATACACTCCAAAACATTTTACTCCGCAAAATCGCTAACGCACCTTTTTATGTTTCCAACCTAAAGCCGGGTTTACACGGGTAGAGTAAACAGGCGAGTAGAGTAACTTTACCCGTGGCAACCCGAAANCAAACATCATATACATATATAATATATTAAACAATTATATTTTAAAACGGGTAACTACATATTTGTTCTGTATTTGGTTCTTGTCAACATACATTTTTTATACTTTTAGTATTACTTATAATTTATACTGTATACATATTCTATTATACAAATTGTTATCTATATTGCATTTTCTTTTATACAAATTAGTCTTTATATAATATTGATAATACAAATTGGAATAAGGAAAATATAATTATTAAATATTAATATTACTTGATTATAAGGTTTTTATACATTTATATATTTTTTAAAAAAAATTATGAATCTCCCTACTCCCAGGATATTGCGAGCTCAACATCTGTATGAATATTTTATGAATATATTTAAATCATATATTATTCTAATAAAATATATATACACTTTTATCCCAAGATCTCATTTAGCATATTAAATTAAAATCATATTATCCTAGCTATATTCACATAGCTATGTCACTCAATTGTAAATACATACGTGGTTATTATAATTCAATTATTAGCTTTATTTATTATATTACCAGTATTATTATATACATATTGTGACTATTCTTATTTCATATAAGCCTTTCTTTCTCTGACGCGATATTATCCAGATGCTCCAGAGGGATTTTTCCAAACTCTTTGTTTTATGGTCATTATTTTAAAATTAAATCAATAAAGTGTAGATTTGATTTGATCAAAGTGTAGATTGATTACAAACAGAATTATATGTCTATACTTAATTTATCTATATCAGCGCTGTTTGTCGGTTAACACTTGTTTATTACCAATTATATTTTTTTTTTGTCTTTGAACCCACATTTATGGTTATACTCTTAAATTAAAACATAGATATTTAATAGATTAAAAGACAAAAATTTGATTTATTTTCTCATAAATTTACACATTTAAATAAAGCATATTATAAAATCATATTAGCGAATAGTCAATGTTACCTGTCAAATAGAAATTATTTATATTAATAAATTATGTAATTAAAGACTTAAAAATCAGTTAATCACGGCTTCGATCTCTATTTTTTTATTTATAATCTACAGAGATGAAATATTTATAATAATTAATTAAACATAAACGTTAAACATTTGTGATTTTTGTAGCTAATTTAACTAAAACGCTTAAAACTTATCCAATTATTTATTTATTCTATTTTTTTTTAATTNGTAAATATTTTTTACTTGAATAAATTATATATTGTTATTATTAGTTTTATTATTTGTAACATTTAATTTAAACCCCATGATCTATAAAATCTTATATAAACTTATGGTATTTCTTATTAATGTTTTAAGTATTAAAATTATAACAATCACAGTAACATATTAGGGATTTCATGTACGCACTTGCTACGCTTATTTTAATCTTTTAATTCCAGGTTATGAGAGAGGGGGGAATTAGGAACATTTTGGTACTTCAAGTTAACAAATAGCGTACAATCAATTTGGGTAATGAAGTTTTATTATCAAGACCATACTTTTAATTCCACTTCACTATTAATATTAATTCATCGCAAACCTATAATGATGTATCATCAGCAGGACACATCCCATTACTACTTCCTCTTGATAACTTTCCTCCTCCAAAACCCTTAAGATACACATTAGATAACGGACATAGAGAGAAGGAAACAAGTAAGGCGCACTTCACGTAAGTACTTGAGGCGATAATCGCCGGTTTCAGTTCGATTAAGTTTAAATATTAAGTGTAATAGTGCATATTCTTTTTCTACACTTTAAGACCTTTAAATTAATGTATAACATGCTGTGGTAACTAAAAACTTTTTTTATTCACCCGCCCGGGCTGCCATCTTGGAAATATTAAGTGTAAAAAACTCCAAAATTTGTCCAGTTGTCTAAAATGCCGAGATGTACCTGTTTGCCAAATTTCATGTTTCTAGCTACAGTAGTTTATGAATTGAAACAAGCCAACGGACGGACAGATAGACAGAGCCGTTATATAAGGTTTCTTTTTTACTTTGTACAGAAACCTAAAAATAAATTTAAATATCTTTAAAGACGCCTAAGGAAATATATTATGAAGTTCATAAAATCACTAAAACCATTCGGCGATCAATCTCGGAATCAACAGAAGTTAAGCAAATTATAACAAGTTGTCTTGTTATAATTTTCTAAACGTAAAGCAAGAGCATAATGGCAGAGCAATAGATCCAAAAACAGACTATCAAGATAGCTTAGGGACTCTATAAAACCACTCTAGAAAATGAACTATTCACCGCATATACTATCGAATGGGCGACGAAAGGCACACTTTTCACATCAGCAACTAAAAGGATACTTCAGATAAATACATCTCCACTTAAAAAAGAAAATAATTCCTAGGTGAAAACTGATGAAGAAATAGTTATTTTACGCACGTAGGGAGGAAACAAAGACATAACACCCTGAGCGTTTTTGTTTGTTTCTGGGGCGTAGCCGAGGGAGTTAATTATAGCGAGGGGACTTTGACATTTTGCTCCCGTGGTACTTACAAGAATTTTCCTCTAGAAGGGAGAAAAACAACAATTAAAACCTAAGATTTACATACTTAAATTTAATTAGCAAATCCGGTTTCGTTAATTACATAAACAATGTAACAAGAAAAACAGAAAATACTGAATCGTGCATCGACCATATCATGGTTAAATGGAACGAAAAAGAACAATTTGCATCCTTAATTCTACAAAATAAAGACACTGACCATTACCTTACAGGACTCTATCTAGACATAAAGAAAACAACCTACAACCCATGCTCAAAAAGAAAATAATTACACTATCAAAAACGGTCATTGACAAACTAACAGCATTGCTTGAAAACATAAACTGAAATAAAAAAAATGGAAAATATTGATTTTTTGTAATTAAAGAATAGGGGGCTCTGCCCCCTACTCGCTTCGCTCGTCAACCCCCGAAAAGCGGCCGCTGCCACTCTAGAGTGAAGCACTAAAATTGATCTCAGGTTTCTTTTTACTAAAGTATGACGTTAGCTATAGAAATCTTTATTTCTTCAAACTTAAGCNCGCTATTAAATTACATTCTTTTTATACATATTATGAACATAAAAAAATTAAAAATAGTCGATAAGAAGTAATGTATAATTTGCTCACAGAAATGAATGTTGACTCTATAATAAAACATAAAATATAATTGCTTCACTTAATTTAATTGTAACTTGTAATTGAGCATCACGTTAGCAAATAATTATTGCACAAGAAACGATTTATTTCGCCATTTCTACAAGTCTATCAATATCAAAACAAGTGAGATTAATTATGATTGATGCGGAGATGATAATATAATCCAAGATTAAAGATTAAATTATTATGTTAACTGTTGGTTTTTGCAACCCAATCAGTCGCCTGTTTTCTAATTCCTGGTAAAAAATGAAAAGTTTAATATTAGTAGTTATTTGTATTTGTTACTTTTGTCCACTGGTTTCATCTTATTACCTTGGTACGTACATAGTTTCGATTATTTCGATCTAGTACTACTTTATTATTATAGTCTATACTATTTTACTACATTTTTATTAGCTTGCTTTCTTGTTTGTTTGTCCAGTACAAATCTTGCAATCGATCTCTAACTAACTTCCCGAGTAGCTATACATTTGAAACTTTTATAATAGCTCGGAACACGATGACAATGCATTATTTTAATACTCTCATCCATCTTTCAGCAAAATTTAATTCGTTTTCGCGAGTAGAGTAACTTTACCCGTGGCAACCCGAAAAAACGCTCAGTAGATTAGAGTGGCGAGTAGAGTAGCTAGTAAAATTGGTAGAGTGGGAAGTAGAGTGCACTCTACTCGCTATTCTACTCTCCTGTTTACTCTAACCGTGTAAACCCGGCTTAATCCTCCACAATGACATCCATGTTCCCTTCGTTCGAGACCGAGCAGTGTCCCGCTATCAGACTTTTCATAGTCCTCTAGCTTCTAATGCTAGTCATTTAGTACAATCCCTCTCCTCCCGCATGACCCCAAGTTTAAAACTAGGGGTATGACTTTTCTTAACATTTATATTTTATCCAGTAGTACATTTTAAGTATAATTTTTTTAATTCTAGGGAAAATTAAATTTTTTCGCTATTAAATTACATTCTTTTTATACATATTATGAACATAAAAAAATTAAAAATAGTCGATAAGAAGTATGTATAATTTGCTCACAGAAATGAATGTTGACGCACAGTAACATATTAGGGATTACATGCATGCCCTTGTTATGCTTAATTTAATATTTTATTTCCCGGTTATGAGAGAGGGGAGAATTAGGAACCTTTTGGTACTTCAAGTTAGCAAATAGCGTACAATCAATTTATGTAACGAAGTTCTGTTATCAAGTTCTAACTTTTAATTCCACTTCACTATTAATTCATCGCAAGCCTATAATGATATATCATCAGCAGGACACATCCCAGTTCAGTTCTACTAAATCTTAATAACTTTCCTCCTCCAAAACTCTCCTGATAGACATTAGTTAACGGAAATTCAGATAGGGACAAGTTTAGANATGGAAAGTTACTTCGGAAAAAATCCGCAAGTTATTTTATTTGTTTTGGCATGTCCCATATTTACAATTTTCATTTTGACAGGTTTCAAATTTATGATTTATGACAGAAAATTTAAAAACGTAGTGTATAAAAAGTTATTTTTATCTTGCAATTATATAATTATTATTTAGAGGCGTATACTTCAGGAGAGTTGCTAAATGTGTGCAGACGGTCGAATTAAATATGGAACCAAATTAATAATATGGGCTATTTTCAACAAACCATTCAAATATCATTAATTTCCGACAATTAGTTTTTACAATATGGTTCGCAAATATGTTAAACGACAAACCGACATATAGACATGACACCAAAAATGTTCCTTGATGTCTACAATGGATTTTGGAATTTTTTAATTCGGAGACATAAACAAATTTCGTTTTTTTTTAGAATAATCATAATTGTGTGTATAATAATCGCGTAATTTCAATGACTCACTAAAAAGTAAAAATACAACTTAATTAAGTTTTATATATAGTTAGGTGATAAAATACAAATATGAGTAATACTTTAACTCGCACGACATGCTTTAATATTTCCGCATTACTTTACGTTAAGGTCATTGAAACTAATGCAATTACAAATGAAAAGACCATTATAATTTTAAATATGAAACAATTATGTTATCATAAATGAACCAGAAAGGTGTGTTATGTGTAAATGAAGTCATTAATTCGAAGTGGAATTGGTTGATAGATTCTATTAATGATTCTTTTAGGCCTGTTTCACACTAGCAGACGGCATGTTTCAAAAGTGAGAGAAATGCTGCAACGCTGATACCGAGACAATACGTGACGCGTTATCAAAATGTTTGCAACCAGTTTGCAACCTTTCAGACACATTAACTAAACGTCTTCCTCTTGAGCTCATTTTGGTGTATTTTACTACGTTTTTATTACCTTGTTTGTTTGATTGTCCAGTAGAAATCTTGCAATCGATTTTTAACTAACTTCCCGAGTAGCTAGACATTTGGAACTTTTAGAATAGCTCAGAACACGATGTCAATGCATTATTTTAATACTTTTAGCCATCTTTCAGCAAACTTTAATTCGTTTTCAGCAAATTGTGCTTTATGGAAAGTTAGTTAAAAAAAAATACGCAAGTTATAATATTTGTTTTGACACGTCCATATTTTTTATTTATCTTCATTTTAACAGGTATAAATAAATTAGAAAATTTAAAAACGTAGTATATTAAAGTTCTTTTTATCCTGAAACTTTTTTTATTTTTTTTATTAGTCGTATCCGTAGGCGGAGATGTACTGTACGTCTCCCAATGTGATACGTACCTGGAGTAAATGTTTTGCTAGATTGACAATTTTGATAGATTAATACATTTTATGCTCTGACATGCGCAACGGGTTCCAAAGAAGTATTAAAAACGGGTACAAATTTATATGACTATTGTTTATTTATTTCAGTGATTGTAGTATACGTTTTCAGAACATACCATAGCCAAGGTAAAATCGAGAAATAAGACTTTCTATCCCAAATATTGTCTTCAAGATGCTCGTGGTGTCCCCTTGTGTAAAGCGTGGTTCCTCAACGCCCCCCCCCC